>VUQK01043218.1:9378-20602 GCA_015106715.1 Bujurquina vittata | reverse complement strand
AATGACGGTCCAAAGAACAAAAAAAACAAAAAAAAAAAAAACGACTCGACTTCTTTAAATTTTTGAACATGTTTCGTTTCTTATCCAAGAGACGTCTTCAGTTCTAAAACCAAAAGGTGGTAAATCTCAGGTATACCATTTCCAAAGGGTTTAAATACCTGAGATCCTCCACCTTTTGGTTTTAGAACTGATAAAGCCTCTTGGATAACATCATCAAAAAAGTTGAAATAAGTCCAATCGCCTTTTTTTCCAGCTCCTGAAGCAAACACTTGTTTGGGAAAAAACAACCACATCTGACCAAAAATATCTTTTGTCAACAAAGAACACCACCTTCTGTTTGTTTGTTTTATAGTGTTTTATTCCAGACTTTCTGGTTCGGTTTTGAATATGTCATTGTTATGTGTGAAAGCGAGTTGATTCTGCAAGCATTTGATTCACTGGTTGTGGCTGAAATCATTCACATGTTCTCTACTTTTTATATAGGAGGTTCAGTGTAGAGGACTAGATCATGACCTCATTGGCAAAATAAAAAAAAAACACTTTTCGACAGCACTGAGTCATTTTTAATTAAGTCAGCAATAAATACCAACATTTATTTTTGTGCTAAGTACATATTATGATTAGTGTATTTATCAGATTGTTGAAGTTGGGTTGTGACCATTGGTTGTAGAGGCAGGCAGTATAGGATACCTTCAGAGCACCATATTAATACTATCCATTCAGAAAGCTATAACATGGTTAATGGAAGTGAGCGATTTGGGACACAGCCAGTGTGCTTCTTGGAAAGAGGAGAAAAAAAATGATGTTCTGGAATGAGTGCACATAAGGGCTGTAACATCCATTCTCATGTCTTTTCTGATTTCAGTGGATTGGCCAGGTGAGGGCTCTTCTGCACTGTGTGGTTTTACTAAAGATGCTTTTAGTTCGACTGTAGCAGCTCGCTCTGAAAGAATAGCTTGAGTGTGTGTGAGTGCATGCAAGTGTGTGTGAGATTTGCCTCTTCAAACGAAGCGCTTCCTTTAGTCTTTGGTTTGCCACTCAGGTACTAATAATTGGAATGGTATTTTCTATGAATAATTATAAAGCTAACATTTCTACTCATCCTGCTTTTGTTTTTTCTCCACTTATTATTTTTTTTTTGTTTACTGATTTATTGATTTATTTTTGGGTTGTCATGTCACATTTGCACTTTTAAGGTAGTTCTTCATAAGGTGCATTGTCAAATGTCTCTCACTTAGCTTTTTATTTGCATTACCTAAGAGGAGTTGATGGAGTATTGATTCGGATTTAGTTTATACATTTTAAAGAGGAATCTTTGACAATGCAGACATATATTTAAAAGATCAAGCTTGTTTTGATCACTTGTTTTGGATGTGTGCTTCCATGATTTTAGAGGGAAGCAGGAAATCAGATGCGTCTCTAAGCAGTCATGACCCTCGCACTGCTGTGCAATTTCGCACTGCACTGAAGAGGCTGAAGGAGATCATGGAGGGAAGGAGCCAGGTAACACACACACACTTCTATATTTTTTACATCTAATTTTGGTGTGTCTTCTCTAAGAAATGCATGAATTTACAGTCCTGTGCAAAGGTTTTACACACTAAAAGTGAACTAAGGCTATTTTTAAAAATAACGCCATAAATAGTTTTTGCTTACAATAAAACATTTATTGTATTATGAGTATTTATTATACTTAAGAGATAAAGTTGTGTATATTAAATGTAGTCTTATTGAAAGCATTGCCCCAAGCCATGCAATACTTCTCTATTGTAGTGCCATATCATCATTCAATAATACCGGGATGAATTTTTAGGTGATATAAAAACGTCATATTGCAATATCATTGCTGTAGCAACACCATGCGCTTATGTTCCCAAATGTGTCCAACAATGGGACAATCCCAGGCAAAATGCACGTCAGCCTTCAATGTTTTAGTACCTAAAAAGGGAACTACTTCAACAACTTTCATCAAAGCGCAGTACTGCAAAATATGCAAGAAAACTGTTCTTACTGAAGGTGGAAACAACAAACTCATTTCAGCACTTGTGCAGCTCCTGAAGAGTTACAAGGTTAGGTTACTTCAGTTATTGTTAAACTACTGTGTTGAGCAGTTATTTTGTACTTAAATTTTCCATGGAAAAAACTGTCTAGGCTTCTCCTGTGCTTATATTTGACGTATGCTTTATATGTATATGCTGGGTCACTGCTGTTGCATTGTAATACTGCTGGCGCAGTGGTTAGCACTGCTGCCTCACAGTTTGAATACCATCTGGAAGGCCTTCAATTCCACCTTGGCCCGGCCTCTCTCATGCCTGTGTGGAGTTTGCATGTTCTCCCTGTGTCTGTGTGGGTTTCCTCCGGGTACTCCGGTTTCCTCCCACAGCCCAAAGACATGCAGTTACTGGGGTTAGGTTAATTGGCCAATCTAAATTGCCCACAGGCATGAATGTGAGTGTGAGTGGTTGTCTGTGATTCTGTGCTGGCCCTGCGACAGGCTGGCGACCTGTCCAGGGTGTACCCTGCCTCTCGCCCTATGATAGCTGGGATTGGCTCCAACCCCCCCGCGACCCATAAAAGGATAAGCGGAAGTGGATGGATGGATGGATGCTGCTGGCAGCTTGTTTGAGTGCATTCAGTTCACAATTCAAATGTGGAAGGGCGTCATGAATGACATTAACTTGTTAGAAAAGAATGATGGAAAATGCCCTTTATTTACTTGTACTTAAAAATACATCGTTATCACAGTTTTCTTTTGGAACACTATGAAATCATTTTGAGGCTATCTGGCCCACCTATATACGTCTCTGTGGATAAAAGCAGCTTCCTGTAATGTTGCACTCCTTCAGGACAGCGATCTGAAGCAGTACTGGATGCCAGACAGCCAGTGTAAAGAGTGCTATGACTGCAACGAGAAGTTTACCACCTTCCGCCGCAGACATCACTGCAGGCTGTGTGGGCAGATCTTCTGCAGCCGCTGCTGCAACCAGGAAATCCCCGGAAAGTTCATGGGGTACACAGGTAGGATGCAGAACGTGTTTTGATACAGTTTAGGTTTTTGTTTCTTTGTTTGTTGCATTGTTAGGTGCGGCTGGTGTAATCCACCAGTCACCTAAATCCTGCCTGATATCTATCTTGTTGACATTTACTTATGTCAGTGTCCAATACTTCTGCATCCAAGATAGTCATGACATAAAAGAAAGAAAAGAAACAATGCAATAAAACACTCATATCTTAAAAAGATATTGATATTTTAAACATTAGTATTGCACAGAATTTTTAATTGGACCATTTGTTGTTTTATTTCTATTTTCCCCTTTACACTGTCTTGGACTCTCTCTCTGTGTCACCAGGAGATCTCCGGGCGTGTACATACTGCCGTAAATTAGCATTAAACTACACTCACTCAGCTGACTCAGGCTCCATCGGTGAGGATCTGAGTGTCTTGTCTGACTCTCCCTCCTCTGCGTGTGTGCTGGAGCCCAACGAACCACGGACGCCAGTAGGCGGGCGCAAGTCCAGCAGGAACATCTTCCTTGAGGAGGACCTGACCTGGCAGAGGTGACACAAATGTACACTTGGTGACAAATCATATCAGAGAAATTTTAATTTATCTAGCCAGAGGAAATGGAGCTTGTAATATACTTTGTCAGACCTGAGTTCTGGCACTTAATGTTTAAAAGATTTCCAGCTGAGTTTGAACAGATAGAATGCAGGCTTCCTGCATGATGCCTTCACTGTCAGCTCTGAATTCAAAGTTGCAGTCAGAGTCAGAAACATTTCCTCACATCTTTATTTGATCACTTCTGTCTGACTTCAGTTGAAAATTTAATGAGGTAAAGATATGAAGGAGAATTCACAAGGACTAATAAGAAGAGAAGTGCACTACTCAGAGAACTTGACTGCACTTTCACAAGGCTGCTTAATGATGTGATGTAGCTATTGTGGATGTTTGTTTGCTGTGGTGAAACTACAACTTCCAGAAGATGGACTCTTTATTTATTAAGGCTTTCAGCATCTCTGAGGTCAGTTTTATAAATGATAATATTAAAAGCTCCATCCCTAAACTGAGAACATAACTAATAACATAATTAAAGTTAATTATTTTGATATGGCTAATTGTCTTAATTTATGAAGAACCTTTCTAAGCCCAAGTTACAAAGTGCTTCACACAGGGAATAATAATAATAAGTACTACCATGTTCATAGTTTGCCTGTGGGCTCTTGCGTTGTTGAAATTTGAAAACATAACTTCATATTAGCAAAATTACATGTAGATCTGTATCATTTATCAGTTATACTGATAATTTGTTTTCACAAACTGTCTGATAGTGAGTCATTTTGAATCAGTGGATGACATTATTTCCAGTATATACTCCTAACAGAAGTAATAAGAGGCGCTGAATCCTCTAAATGCTTAGGAATGTTTATTGCCACATTAAACACTTGAGTATAAGATCAAGAATCCATATTGATCATGTCAGGATCTGATGTGATCCACACCTGCTGACTGATTCAGCCAGCAGGTGTGGATCATGAATGCACTCCATGGACACTTGGCACCACAAATCAGTTGCCTGCTAACAGCAGGTGTTCATCCAGACTGGCTAACACAGGGTGTGACTCCATCAAGCTACCAGCCTTTCCACAACATTGAAAGCTCCTCTCAGGCATCATAACAACCAAACTGAGCAGGGACATGAGTCAGCACATGAGTGCTGCTCAGAAGGGCATTAAAAACGCCACTAGAGGTTCAAAGAATCAGCAGCTCATTGATAGAGCAGTACACCAGGAATCAAGTGACTTATGAGCTATAATTTTGTTGTTTTTTTTTTGTTTTTGTTTTTTTGGGAAGGAAAAACAACTGTCATTCCTCCCCACCTATACCTCCAGCCATCATACTTCTGTCCACTAGCTTTCTTCATAGAGTATTCATCTCCTAATGAAATCATGCTGTTTGATGTCTGTGCATCTTTTCCTGGCTGGATTTTCTGCTTCAGTGTGCAGTTTGTATGGTCTGTACTATGTGCTTGGTTAACGCCCATCAAGCTGAATCATATTGCATGTGTTGAATAATATCGTTAGTCTAATCTTGACGAGCCATAAATTAGGACACTTTACAGTGAAACATAAGAACAACTTAAGTCTTATTTATTTTGCAGCATGTGATTTGCCGAGCAGATCTAATTATTTAAAAATCTGCTTAAAGCATGACAAAACTGAACTTTTTTAGAAGTAATTTTTTTTTAAAGATTTCATTACCACACACTGAAATGATCAGACAAATTGTTACATAAGCCTTCAAAGACGTCTCTGTTTAATACCTTGTCCACCCATACGTGCATTTTACAACTTGTGCTTGTTTGGTTGCAGTTTTAAATTGGTGTGCTCCCCTGCTTTATTCTCTGTCAACTTCCCTCAAACACAATCTCTTTCCTCTCTCTCTCTCTTCTGGCATAGAAAAACTCCTATTGGGATGAGAAAGAAGTGAGTCTTGCTGTTTGTTTTATTCCTTTTTTTCTTTTTTTTGTCCACATGTGTCTCAGCTTTAGCAGTCTGTAAGTAAAGGCTAATGCTTTCTAGCTCTTAATAAACTAGTCTTCTGCATTCTCAAATCCACTGATCATAAATCTGGCTGGAGAGCAGAAAGGAAGTGTAAGAATGACTGCAGAAAAAGTCTAATTCCAAGTTTGTGTGTTGTTAGTATGATTCACCAGGAGCCTCAGAACAGCGGCCTCACTTCAAGGCTGACAACGCTGCAGGAAGACATGGGAAAATCACCTGTGAGGAAGAGGTCAGTCACTGCTTTTTGGTTGTTTGTACAAATTACATTATGTACAGTGTGTTCCAACCTTCATCAGTACAGCTGAGGAAGAACTTTGAAGTAAATACTCAATTATCACACTGACTGAATGGAGATGAATATAAGGTGTTTTCTTACAAGCTAAATAAAGCTAAGCTAAAAGTGTGGCATGCTGTTTTTGTTGCCCACATGCTATTTTTTATTTATTTGTTTTGATGCTTGTTTGGAGGTGACAACATTGTGTGCTTGAAATTGTATGAAGTGAAGTGGTTTTCTATGCATTTTCCCTGTTTGGCCTTTGTTGAAATGGGAGCTGAAGTTTTGGTTAAGCATAAAGAAACTTACCAGCTAATGTAATGGTGATTTTTGACAAGTCTAATGGAGCTCTTTGGCACAGAGGAGCATCAGGAGCATCTAGCCTTTTGTCTGTTAATGGCATACACAACAGTAAAGCAAATATAGAAAATCAAAGTTTTCTTTTAACCCTCTGAAGTCATGGCCACATTTTTATTTCATTGCTTTTTATTCTCCATCCATCCATCCATTCGCTTCCGCTTATCCTGTTTAGGGTCGCGGGGGGGGCAAGACCTCAGGTCACAATATCCCTAAAGGGTTAAATAACCAGAAGCCAGAAATGTGAACGGTCCCTGTTTCTCTCAGGTCTGCCAGTGTGACCAACCTGACGCTGGATCGCACTGTAACTTCGATGGTGCCTTCCTACGACAGCTCAGTCAGCCCTCCAACCAGTCGATCCATGTCAGGGACCAAGAGCGGCACCAAGCTGGACCACAGTGAGGAGGAGAGGAAGATCCTGCTGGTGGCTGTTTTTTCTTTTCCTTTCCACTGATTTCACCTCTTTGTTTAGTTCTTGTTGTAACTTTTTTGTCATCATTTTACCCACCCTGATTCCCTGGTGGTTCCTCTTTAATGGAACCCAGTCTAAATGATGCCAACCAGTATACTATATGTCTTGCAGGATTCCTCTCAGCTGAAGGACCTGTGGAAGAAAATTTGCCATAACAGCACAGGGATGGAGTTTCAGGACCACAGATACTGGCTCAGAACTTACCCAAACTGCATTGTGGGAAAGGAGCTCGTCAACTGGCTGCTGAGGAATGGGACTATCTCGACCAGGTACCATTGCACTGGAGAAGCAACAATTATTATTTTCTCCTGGTGTATAGTTGGAGGATTATTATCTACAGTTGGGTTCATAATTTATTGGACAAAGACACAACCTTTTGTTGTGTCTCTCTACACCACCACAATATATTTTAAATCAAACTGTTATTATTTATTATTTTTAACAAAGGCTTCATATGTTAGACATAAATAGCGGAGGTTGATTCAGAGTGTTGAATTTGCATTTTATAGATTTTTTTTTTTAGTGGGTTCCTGTGGATCAGGAGGTCATCTATTTGTCGGAACATTGGTGGTTCAATTCCTGGCTGCTCCAGTCTGCATGCCAAAGTATTAAGATACTGAACCCCAAGATGCTCTCTGAGGCAACCGTTGGAGTATAAATGTGTGTACTACACAGAGGAAGTAGGTGCATCTATGTAAAAGTCTGTAATCAAGGGATGCCTTCATGAATGGGAAAACGGAGGATTTTCAACAAGGTGCAAACCACTGGTTAAACTCAAGTGCAAGAAGGCCATATTAGCAGTGTTTATTGGTGACATATACACTGATAGACAGAATGGATTGTGAAGTGTACAGGGCTATACTCTTGATTCAGCCAAATGGTACAAATCCGATCAGATGGAGTGAAAATGGATAATGACCCAAAGCAAACTGCAAAAGCAATAGTTAGTCACCTTAACTCAGTCCAGTAGAGCATGCTTTTCAGTTACCGAAAATTGGGGAGACCAACCAAAAAAAATCAGCCTCTGAAAGTGGCTGCAAGGCTTAGCAGAGCATCTCAAGGGAGGAAACGGCATTTGGTGATGTCCATGTGTTCTAGACTTTAGGCAGTCTGCAAAGGATTTTCATCCAAGCATCAAAAATAATCTTGATTTTTAAAATTATGGTAGTTTGTCCAATTACTCCTGAGCCTCTGAAAATGGGGGACTGTATAAGAATGGCTTCAATTCATAAGTCTGTGTAGATTCTCAGTCATCCAGGTCATCGTAGTCTCTGGAGCTTGAAAAAAGGCAACTGGACTTCTTTTTGTTAGTTGAAGACGTTTCGCCTCTCATCCGAAAGGCTTCTTCAGTTCTCAGACAAATGGTGGAGAGACCCAGGTATTCAGTTCATAAACAGTTAATGCAAAATTATTGTTAAAGGCCTCGAATTAGGCTGAGGGGGGCTGACGCCAAGAGACTCAATAAATTGATCCACAAAGCCGGTGATGTGGTGGGAGTGGAGCTGGACTCACTGATGGCAGTGTTGGAGAGGAGGATGCTGTCTAAGCTGCAGGCCATTATGAACAATGGCTCCCACCCGCTCTACGACACAGTGATGAGACACAGGCGCAAGACTCATCGCACCAAAATGCACCACAGAGCGCCACAGGAGGTCATTCCTACCCGTGGCCATCAAACTCTATAACTCCTCCATAAATACAGTAGGTGACACATGATTCACCAGTGTAATTTGTAATTATTATGTGTACATATACAGTATGTTCCATTTTATTAGTAGTAGGAGTAGTAGTAGTATATATGTGTACAACAGTATATATTTTCATACTGATCTTTGGTTTATATTTAGGGTGTGTTTTAGTTTTAATTTATTTAAATTATTAGTTTTATTCTTTCTATAAACGGATGCTGCTGTAATAACTGGAATTTCCCTCTGGAATCAATAAAGTATTCTGATTCTGATTAAAGCTGAAAGTCTGCACTTAAGTCACATCTGGTTTGATTTAAAATCTGCTGTGGTGGTGTGCAGAGGCAAACCAAAAAAATGTCCCATTTTCTAACAAATTATGGCCCTACCTAGACATTCATAGACCTGTAACACAATATTTTTATTTACTCTTATAATGTCCTCAAAACCCAGAACCACACAGCACTTGTGTGCACTAAAATCACTGTGCAATCACTGCTGGACTCCAAATTAGGAGCCAGTTGCTGACAGAAAGATCATCATCAGTGGCTCAAAATTCTCTCCACAGCACTATATTTACTATTTGCTCCAGTGAGGCAGGTGCTGACTGGATCTTTTTCAGGATGCTGTCAGAGTCTTTAATGATTTTTGAGCCTGAGCAGTCTCGCAGCATCTGTATTGGTGTCATGTCTGTGAAAGTTCTCACTCATCTAGATCACGGTTGTCTTGAGTGACTTTTTTCAAGCACTCACTACTGCATTGCTGCCACTTTAACAATTACACTGATTGCATTATGTTCATTGGATCATTGGACAGGACATTGACATCTGCATCTGCATGCATATGATTAGGAGTGCTTCTAAAAGTTTATAATAGTTTGATAAATGACTTTCCCCTGATCATTTCAATAAAAATGCATTAACATGTTAAAGACTGCTCTCAGTCATGTGTTCTATGTAAATGCTACTCAGTCATGTCATTTATTGGGGGTTTTTACATGTTGCAGGGCACAGGCTATTGCAATAGGCCAGGCATTGGTGGACGGTCGCTGGCTCGACTGCGTCACACACCACGACCAACTGTTCAGGGATGAGTACGCTCTCTACCGCCCCCTTCAGGTGAGAGGCATTTGCTGCCAATACATAAACACTGCAGAGAGTGAGGAAGAGACAAATTACAGAAGTATTTGCTACAATCCATATCGACTCATCGTATCGTTATATTGATTCAAGGGGTATGCTTGATTACTCAAGGGGGTCATATCAGATGCAGGTTTAACCACTGAAGCGAAGGTTAATGTGCAGACTATGACGTCACTGTGTTTGGACTTTAGAGCACAGAGTTTTCAGAAACCCCGTCTCCAGACAGCGATAGTGTCAACTCCCTGGAGGGACATTCAGAGCCATCTTGGTTCAAAGACATCAAGTTTGATGACAGTGACACAGAGCAGCTTGCAGACGAGGCTGAGTACACCATGCCCAGTATGTATCTCTGTGACACTTAAAACATGTTTCAACTTTGCAGCTGAAGCCCTTTTGCACAATTGTGATTTTATGAACGTAAACATGTTGCACAATGTGAGAGCTTGGAGAATAAAATGTGAGAATGTGTGGCGATAATTTGAACTTGTATTTTGAAAATTTCATTTGGAAACACAGTAGAAATATTCACAAATGTGTTGATTGATAAACAAATATAGTGAGAGCTGCAAAGTTGTAAATTCAAATTTTACTTTGTGACTGCAACCTCTCAAATCAGTGAATACAGCAACTCTCCAGTCAGTGCATGTGAATTTGTGACTGGAGAGGGAGCCTCTGAGCAGTTGTATTCACTGAGTTGACAGGTTATTTGTGTAAATATCAAACTGCACATTAGTTTTTTCTGTAACTCAGTAAATTTAAAATACAAATGTATGGGACATTTTTACAAAATAAAACATTCAAAATTTTCTGTACATTCTCACATTTTGCATCATGATTTGGTTTATCGGCATTAAAATGTGTTTGTGTGTGTGTGTGTTTCTGTGTCTGTATGTGTGTGTTTCTAGACTCCGCCAGCCCCAGCAAGAGGACGTCAGTTAGCAGTTCTCATTCTGTGGTGGACAGTGACTCAGCTGCTTCCATAAACCTGAACATGGAGCAAAACAATGTGAACTTCCATGTTAAGAAGCAGTCCAAATATCCACACGTGCCTCCTGCTGCCGAGCAGAAAGGTAAATATTCCCACTGATGTCCCATAGGTGAGGATGTTTGTCCACAATGACATTGTCTGTCATCAGAAGTTTGTTGCTCTATAATAGCTCCAATTTGTTTTCCAAGGTGTTTCTGTTAGCACTCATACATTTTTGTATGGCTTAATTAACAACTATGTGCAGTTTAAGCACAGCTGTCTTTTATTTAGTTGTTAAAGAAAAAATCAAAAGCTCATGTAGATTGATGTGGCCTCAAGTTTTCACTTGCTACTTTTACCTGAAGCAATTTTGTAGTTACTCACTTTTAATGAATTTGCATCATTATCAACATTTCTAAATACTAGTACTTGTAAATGACTTTAAGCAGATGAAGAAATCTGACAAACTGGCCAGCTGATATTTCCACTCAGACATGGTTTTGTTAGTGATAACAAACATTAGTCGAAATTTCTGTATGCCCGACCATTGTTCGACCTCCATTAATCCCTCTACTTCAGCCTGGAGGGCGTGCTGCTGTATAAGTGGACTACAGATGAGTTGGATGTATGGTTTTCATGTGACTGCTAAAAGTTGTTCCTTATTGCCAGTATTTCCCATAGGTAGTTACTGCTGCCTGCTCCACTCTGTGTGTATGTGGAGGTGCACACACACAACACACACACACACACACACACACAACCACA
>VUQK01043217.1:2090-15436 GCA_015106715.1 Bujurquina vittata | reverse complement strand
ACATGCAGCAGTAATAAAAATACCATCCATCTATCGAGTCCCTCTTCCTGCTGTCCTTCTGCAACTACACGCCCCCCCCCACATACAAACCACGTGGAAGTGCAGAAAAAATCCACTCAGTATTTGCATCATTTATCCACATATAATCCATTGTTTCCATTACAGAAGCGCAGAATTTCTAATGTTAAACGCGATCAATACAAAAAAGGCCATAACTTTAAAAACAAATAAAATCATTTCCTACCAAAAAAAATCTTCAATTTTTTTTTTTTATATTCAAAATGTCCCATGGTATATCCATCAGTCTATCAATCTGAGAAATGCATTAATATTATATATATGTGTATATATGTATTTCAGGCCACTGGACAACTTTTAAAAAACCCACAGACAGATTTTTAATCTTATTTATTTTTTTATTAATTACTAAAGTTTTTGGGGAGATAAAATGCCAGCATTGCTACTTAATGAAAATGTCTGGAAAAGAATTCTTTGGATCTCCCGTTTGATTCACAGATTTGAATTCCTGTTATTATTTTATTGTCTCGGGTTGCTCGTGTTTCCATTTACACACCTGCACTTTTTGGACATTAACCCTCCTGATTGGACGGGAAGGCACAGGCGCATGACTCAGAAAAGAAAAAAAAGAAATCATCCAGTTGTGAAATGGGGATTTGTGCTGAGTTCACAGATTAGCCAACAGATTTACTTCTTGTTTCTCACCTGCAGCTTCACCTTTCTGCCTCCAAACAGGCTGCTCGCCTGATGCTGCTCTACGATAAACGTCTGACTGTATTACATATCCGACAAAGACCGCCGGTTCTTTGGCACCTAAACTGATGTTCCTGAGAGTTCTGCTAAAAAACATTAAAAAAGACTTCTTGCAAAACCTGCAGAAAATTATGAAGAATGTCACCACAAGGTGGCAGTGTTTCCCAGGCTTTAGCTCTCTGACCTCTGAGCCTGTCACAGTCCTCAGGTTTAGAAAGGGCTCCAAACTGCAGTCCTTTAAGTAACTACCTGACAGATATGAAGGGCAGGTGTGACAGGTTTATGGAGGAAACTGATTTCAGGAGTCATTTTCTGCTGTTTACAACTTCAGCAGATAACAGGACTCCAGAATGTTCCCCCTAATGCGCTGACCCTTTGCTCATACCGAGGCTGCTCGGCTGGATTACCTTCAGCTGCTTCTTTAAGATCTTCAGCTCGGTGACTGGGGACTGATTAAAACATCTGGTTTGGTTATTATCAATGTTTCGGTGCTGGAACACTCACAGTTTGGCAGACTTTGAGCTCACAGTGCTAACATGTTAGCGTGTGGCTGTGAGCCCGCATGCGACCTTTTGCCGGCACCACTGCGGGCGTGGGCATGAATGGATAAAGGTGAGGCTGACCGGCTGGACACTGGCTGAAAACACTGGAAATGGTCTGAATCTGGTCCTCTGGTGTACCTCTATCTAACATCAGTGCCCACAGGAGTTATCAAGATGGCTGAGGATGCAAATAAAAATGCATTTGTAGTAAAATGTCCACGTAAGACTTCACGCCCTTACAAGAGTTTCCTTTTCACACTCTGTCCTCACGCTGTCTAAGTTTTCCTCATTTTTCGTGAAATGTCTCAACATCTCAACAACAAGTGTCAGCGTGCTGCCTCAAGCAGCCATTTGGCTGCATGTGATCATGCTGGTACATGTGGATGGAGGGGGGGGGGCAGCCTCTCTAAAGCTGCCGCACTGATGCTGCAGCCCCCCCGTGGATGCCTCCAGCATGTGAGCTGATTTATGCCGCGGAGCGGTGGGATGTGCCCTGCAGTCATGTGACATGTACGTACTTGGTGGTTTCACCAGATCAGGAATGAATTAAATGCCACTTAAAGTACGTCACTGTCTTCGTTCTCATTGTACTCGAGCAGAGAACTTAACCTTCGGGGGGGGGCAGGAGCGGGTCCGGGTCAAATATGTGTGCTCTCCATATATGCTCAAAATCTGAATGTATTTGTTCCAGTCCACGTGTAGCAGCTGGACTTTGCATGTTCCTCATTTATTTCTGCATTACGCAATTATGGCACTCAGAAACTGTCAAAATCAAAAATCAGTTCAACTCGACACATGAGAAATCACATGAGAAAAGGCCTCAAACTTTAGATAAAGAACTATGCATAGTTCAGAAATTGTGTCCAAAGTTCCTTCCGTATTTATTTGGCTTTGTAATAATTCTGTTTGTGTTCACATTTAATATTTTAATTTCTTATTTTTTTCCTTTTTTCACACCAAATATATTTAATTCTAATTTTCTGAATGAAAACAAAAAATAAAACACAATTTTATTTGTAATAAATGTTTATGCCATTAAATTTGTATTATTTTGATGGGCTCGAGGGTTCGTCTGCTTATGTGTGTATTTGGGGACTTTAAAGCCAAACAAACACAAACGGTCACGTGACTGTCTCGGAGCTTTGAGCGTCCCGTGGGTCCTGCAGCCGGCCGGGACTCCGACACCGCCTCCTCCTGCTTTTCCACACTGCTGGAAAAATGTTTGAACATCTGTGGCTGAAGTGTTGTCAGGAAAACAAAGACCCCTCACACTGTGAGAGGAAAATGTGAGCGGGCATCCTGTTAAAAAGCAGTGAGTGTAACCTCTGACCTGCTTCAGGAAAAGTTACAGAACCACTTGAGGGTGAAATGAGCGTCCCACGCCGGGCTCAAACCGGCTCCGACATGCCTGAATCGCTGCAGCACACAAAGCTCGACTGTTCCTGACAACGTGTGCTGTTGGGGGCCGGACGTCACTGGAGGGGAGTCCTGTGGACCGGGGTCCTTTATTCCAGCAGGCCAAAATCCCACGGTCACTGATCTGGGTTTTAAGGTGGAGGCTCAGATCTCACTCAGTTTCTTTCAGCTCGCCAACATTAGAACCGTCCTGTCTAAAGCTCACTCTGTAATCCACGCCGGGCTGGATTGCTGCGGTCCGGTTCTCCCCGGCTCGCCTTCAGCCGCTCCGGAATGCTGCTGCACGGCTTTTGACTGGAGTCAGAGGGAGCGCATGACCCCGGGTGTGTCTTCATTGCACAGGTCCCCTGTTTTGAAACGGCCCTCGGATCAGCTGACAAACTGCTTTTGGATGCGCCGAGGACCCAGCGGAGGCCCGGGGGGGTCTTCTCTTAAGACCCACTTATTCCACCCGGGTTTGAGATGCTGATTTCAGTTGTTGTGTATTTATTTCTTTTATTTAGCCTGTTTTCTTATTTGATGTATTCTATTGTTTATTTATGTTTTTAATCATTTTTATCCTGCATGTTATTTTTTAGTTTCTTTGTTCAGCAGCGATTGCAGTTTTTAAAGGGCTTTATTAATAAAATTGCTATTAAACAGGTTGGATTCGACTAACAGAATAGAAATTGATAACAGGCTTTTCTTCCAGGGTGGGAGCCGGAACGATGCAGTGTGGGTGGGGGTGACCTCAGCGTTAAAGCTGGTTTCTTCTGGACATTCAGGTGTGTTTTTACCTCACAATAAATTCATAAAGTACAGAATGATTTCCCAACATTGACCCAGAACACTGTTGTGCAGTTTTACTTATTTAACCCTGTTTTTGACTTGGGGTTTTTTGGGATCCAGTAGATCCCTAAAAACTTTAATTTTTGCCATAACTTTCCCTTCATTTTCCCTCCAAACTCTAATGCAACCTTCTTAAATGAGGCACTTCAGTAACATTGGCCATTACTTTTTTCTATACTGACTGTACCAGCACGTTCACCCCCCCCCCAACCCTTCCTTTGTTACGAATTCAAAACAGCTGATTAGTTTATTTTAATTTGTGTTTCCCAAACACTGGCAATCAAAAGCATGAAAAATTGTGCACTTTTACGTCGATTTTAAGACACAGGAAGTCAAGAATGGTGGTTAACGAAGCTCAAACAACAACATTAATCTTTACATGTGTTTGCCAGCAGTGTGAGAAGTTTTCTTCTTTTCCTGAAATCAGCTGCCCTCCATTCCTTTAGACACAGAAGAACGAGAGGCAGAAAGCTGTCAGCATACATGCTTCCTCCTTCCTGTCCAAAGTCAGCATTATGAGCTCTTTGTTCTCATGATATCGACTGTTTTTCCTCCCCACGCTGATTCCAACACGGGAATGTCTGAATGTTATCACTCTGCAGGATGAGATGCACATGCAGAAACCAGCTTGGTTTTCCATGCATGCATCACGCCTGCAGGCTGAAATGCTTTCACGCATTCACAAACACTTGGCTCGGTCGTGACTGCATGCCACGGTAGCACCAGTTCTTGGTCCGGTGGAAGCCCAGCGGCTGCAGCTTACTGGCTGCTGCGGACCCGCCCTGTGTCTGGCAAACACTCAGGCCTGCAGGATTCGTTACAGGCACTCCCTAAACGCTCAGCCACTCTTACAGACAACAGCTGCTTTGGATTGACAGTGCAGAGCCTGTTTGTGTTTACCCATAGCTCTTCCTCTGCTAGTTGCTTTAAACAGACTTGATTCTGTGCTCAGTTGGAAAAATGAGAAAACAGACTTTAGACTTTGCCACACTTCATGGTCAGCTCCAAGTTTCTGTTGGGCAACTTAACCCTGGGGGGAGCCTTCAGTCCGCTCTAGAGATAAAATCCAGCTCTCTTCATTGTGGTCTGCTTTTTTTCACTTTTTGTAGCTCTCAGTGACTCATTAAACCCCTCATACAGCAAACAGAGGGTGAGTCAGCTGTTGAATCCTTTCCATCCCTTGTTTCGTTGGTTCAGTAGCTGCTGAAGGTTTGCTGAGTATTTCCCAACATTGCAGATACGAATCTGTGCTGTGGAATAAGTTCATTAAAGTTTGGAGGGGATTGTGCATGCATATAGCCGTGTTATGAACATAACTGTTGATGTAGCTGCTGCATGTAACAGGTTTCACCTTTTCCTTCGGAGCTACTTTCAGATTGAACAACGTGCTGGAAATTCAGAGACTTCTGTTCATCCTGACATGATAGCATCACACAGGTGGTGCAGATTTGTCATCCGTGCATCCATTTGACCACACTGAGAGATGTGGTGACTGTGTGAACTCATTATGTTCACAAAACCAGTTTGAGATGCTCTGACTTTGTTATCCTGCTGGAAGCAGTCATCATGGGCACACTGTGGTCACAAAGGGATGGGCATGGGCAGCAGCACTACTCACATAGGCTGTGGAGTTCAAATCTTGCTCAGCTGGTATTAAGAGCTCCGATGTGTGCTAAAAAAACTTCCCCACACTATCAGACCACCATCAGTAGTTGGAAGTGTTGACTAAGGGTGGATGGATCCATGCTTTATGGTGTTTACACCAAATCTGAATGCTGCAGCAGGAATAGAGACGGAGAGCAGGCAGACCGTCTTCTGTTTTGGCGAGCCTGTTCTTAGCTGGCAGGAGTGGAGCCCAGCGTGGTCCCATCACCCTCGAGGTTGCATAGGTTGTGTGTCCAGAGATGCTTTTCTGCAATCCTTGGTTGTAGTGAGAGTTTATTTGAGTTCCTGTCAGTTAGAAGCAGTCTGGTCGTTCTCCTCTGACCTCTGACATCCACAGAAAACATCCGCTCTCTGGAACTCTGTAAAACTTAGAGATGGTTGTTGCAAAATCCCAGCAGATCAGTCGTTCCTGAAACACTGAGACCAGCCTTTGGACACCAGCAACCATAACTTAAAATCACATTTTTGTCTCCATCCTGGTGCCCAGTTTGAATTTCAGCAGGTCATCTTCACCGTGTCTACATCTCAATGCACTGCTGCCATGTGATTGGCTGATTATAGATTTGCTTAAACAAGCTAACATATTTTTACAGTCCCAAAGTTGTTGTGTGAGAGCCATGAAACGTACGGCGTGCTGCATATTAGCTTTTGTGTTCAAAACACACCCATGAATGGAGTCACTGGAGTTCAACAGCAAATGTGTAACAGGATGAAGAAGATTCATATTTACTTAAGTTCCTCCGTCCTCGGGACAAAAAGCACCATGATGTTGTGTTTGTGTTGGAGTTAACAGTCATTGTGCACTGCACACACCAACTGCATCCCAAAATGACAAGTACTGACAGAAACAAAATATGCACACAGACTCACACAGAGCAGCCTTCAAACTGCAGTCGTCATGAAATACTCCCTCCACAATCCTGCAAACAATACTGTGCATCAGTGAATGGGTTAGTCAAATAGCTACACAATCTCAGAGGATTAGTCGCGCATGTTAACAAAAGTTTATGTCTCCAGGTATATAACCACACACACACACACGCAGTAGGACTGAAGGGCCAAAAGTGACTTTTGATCTAAATAAAAGCAAAGAAAGCTGCCGCTGCACCAGATTACAGTCCTAAACATCCTCCACACAACATGAAATTCACACCGTTAATCGCTCCGTTTATCGAACCACTACAACATTAACAGCACTTTTAATAAGGAAGTGCAAACCTTCCATAAAAAGAAGCGGATACATGTTGGAGCAGTCGTTCTCTTCCCTTGTCCAACTTATCACACGACTGCCTTTTGTAACATTTGGGGCTGGAGTATTATACAGCAGCACACCTTTACAATAATATTCCCAAAATTTGGAGCATTTGGGAGGACGCAAACAGAAATGCTCCCGTGGAGGTCGATGGGCCTCAACTTCAGTCCTATTTTCATCAACATTAAACATGTGCTGAATTAGCTGTTAGCATGAATTACTTTGTGATCATGTTCAGTAAGTTTTTCAGAACACAAACATATTTAGAAATGCTAATGTATCATTTTCCTAACCATCAAACAGCTTCATTAGAGGGATACAGAGATGTGTAAATAAGTACTTAATTTATTCTACACATTTAGTTTTATTTGATTTTTTGCACACTCCTTCTTGGAAAGCTCTGCAGAAAAACCCAACATGCCCAAACCTTGTGTGTGAGTACAAATGGCAAATAAAGCCCATGTGGCACACGCTGTGGGAGCCAGGACTGTTGCCGGGTTGGTGGAGAGCAAGTACGTATTTCACTCAGTGACATGCAGTTTATGACTTTCATGGACGTTTTCTTGATCTGGTTGATATTCTGTCTCTCTGCATTAAGATTAAACGTCCATAAAAATTAGAGACTGTTCATTTCTTTGGAAGCGAGAAAACTTCAGTTATTTCCCCAGTGAATTTCCTGCTTCAAGGCATATTACACGTGGCACGACTTCCAGTGAATCTAAAAGCATGCATGCCACGTGTGGACAGACTTAACTGAGTGATCACAGTTTCTGGCCATGCAGCTCTAAAGCGGTGAAAACATTGTCACAGGCCAAAATCGAGCAGCAATATTTCCTGGAGAACAATCATGTCTCGCTGCCTTTAATGAACCCGGTTGGTGACTTCTTCCAGCTTCCGCCACCTTTTCATGTTTTGCATTAAACTACTTTCATTTGCAGCAGCATGAAAACAAGTTTTGTTGCAGCACCAAAAGCGAAACAATGCACACAGGTGTGTGATGCAGTTCAGTCAAAGCAACAACTGAACTGAGATAAGGAAGACCCGTCCAGTCCTTTACAAAACTGGTTTCATGTCGCGGCTTACACAAATGTACCTGTGACTCAACAAACTCGAGCGCTGATATTTCAGCCACAGATGCCCCCCCCCCCCAAAGGAAAAGGCTGCAAACTGCAGTTGTGCGTTCAGCTGTGCGTTTAACATGTTGAAGACATGAGTAATCACAGAAGAAGTGAAAGACGTGCACGCTGCAGTCTTTGCTGTTTAGCAGTCTGCTTGGCTGCAGATGGGAACAGTAATTACAAAATGGCTGCTGATTAAAACTGATGTAGTTTTTGACTGTGAGGCCCCACAGACAGTATAAATGGTAACTTCTGGAAACAGAAGCCCACAAACTTGCATTCTTTTTAATGTCCAGCAGCTTTTGTGGTGGAGAAAGTCCAAATTTTCAAGCACCAGCACAAGATCAGCCAATCCAAATACATCTATTCAAATACCCAAGCGCTACCACTAGCCAATCAAATTCAGGAAACGACCCAGTGAGAGCGTTCAGCATCGAAATGTAAGAGAAGCTGATCACTGCTGCAGGTAATCCTGTTGTATAAAAGATGGACACCGCAGCGACCCACCGGATCGTACAGTCCTGTTTGAGCATTTTCACTGCTGGAGTCTTGAAAGCGGCTGTGATAAGCACAATCTGATAAAACCAATCTGATACGTCATTAGCCAATGAGCATCTGATACGTCATTGGCCAATGAGCATCTGATCCGTCATTAGCCAATGAGCATCTGATACGTCATTGGCCAATGAGCATCTGATCCGTCATTGGCCAATGAGCATCTGATACGTCATTGGCCAATGAGCATCTGATCCGTCATTGGCCAATGAGCATCTGATACGTCATTGGCCAATGAGCATCTGATCCGTCATTGGCCAATGAGCATCTGATCCGTCATTGGCCAATGAGCATCTGATCCGTCATTGGCCAATGAGCATCTGATCCGTCATTGGCCAATGAGCATCTGATCCGTCTTTAGCCAATGAGCATCTGATCCGTCACTGGCCAATGAGCATCTGATACGTCATTGGCCAATGAGCATCTGATCTGTCATTGGCCAATGAGCATCTGATACGTCATTAGCCAATGAGCATCTGATCCGTCATTAGCCAATGAGCATATGCTGGACAATCCTCCTTTGCAAAATCTAGAATGACCAAAATCCACAGAATGAACTTCATGTTTATTCACTACAACCAGAAATGATTGCGTGAGCCCACAGGAACATCAGGATATAGTATTTTAGACTTCTCCAGGACCAGAAAGTCTTTTTGGAAACAACGTGGGCTTCATAGATAATTGGGAAAGTTTCTGGTCTTGTCAGGAGGTAAAGCATCCATCCCACTTTGGATGGAGCAGCTCTCATTTCCAGAAATCTGGCCAAATTTATGAACCCTCCCAAATCCTGACTGCCCAGGAGTGAGACCAGGAAGCAGTTTTACATGCCTCTCTGCAGCTTCTCTCCTCCTGCCATCCCCCCAAAACCCATCCTCATAGAGACAGTGCCTGCTCCCAGACCACACACACACACACACGCACACACACACACACACACACACACACAATCACACAAACACACACACAATCACACAAACAAGTTCTGACTTCATGGATTTCTTTACAAATAAATTATAACCATTAGAGAAAAATGATCCAAAACCATCTCAGAGACCTGTTTTCATGTTCAGCTGCTTTCAGCACTGCTGCTACTTGTTTAGACTCTGATTGGTCTTCCTGAGTTTACTTCAATAGCTGCTTCCAAACCATCCATGGAGCCTACCCAGCTGCCATAGGGCGAGAGGCAGGTACACCTGTACAGGTCGCCAGCCTGTCGCAGGGCTAACACAGACAGACAGACAACCATCCATTCCCGTACCCGGGAAACCCACGCAGACACGGGCAGAACATGCAAACTTCAAAATGATCAATCTGTCTTTATTAGTGGGCTACGTACCACAGGCCTTCAAGGTGGCTGTAATTAAACCATCACTTAAAAAGCCATCAGTGACCCAGCTGTCTTAGCTAATTATAGGCCAATCCTATAATTAGCTCGTTTAGACTGTTGAGTGTTCTCTGAAATCATTGCAGGTCCTTTACTTTACAATCTCAAACGCCTCGAGGGGGCTGTTGGGATTTGGTGCTATATTATTAACCAATAATAAGTGCATCTCTTTGGTCTTTATTAATTAGACATTTAATGACAGAAATGGATCCAGCAGCTTTCGGCCTCCCTCTCAGCCGAGTCAGTTAAAATAAAAATCTTACATCCCTCATTAACAGCAGACACTGGCAGCAGGACAAGAGACATTTCTCAGAAATATCTGGCTTATTAGGACAGAACAAAGGTTACTCTGTCTGCCTAATTGGCTCATCAGGTGGTGGTTTTATGTCAATTCAAATCATGCTTTACAGGGCTTCACAGTAGCCTGAACAACATGACAGAGAGGTGACTTTTTACCAGCAGGTCTGCAGAAACACGTATTTCTCAACGTTCAAAACCTGTTTCAGGCCTTGGAACAAAAGGCCCCACATTTCACAGCCTGCTGCCTGCAGCAATGCCTCCACATATGGGCTGACTCACCGCCTCATCGCCCTCTTCCTCTCAGGCAATCTGCACTCTCAGAACCAGGTCAAAGCTGCTCAGTCAGAGCAGTGTTCACTATATTGATCACAAAGGAACAACAACATGTCAGTGTGTCATCCAGGTCATAGCAGCTTCTGGAGCAACTGCACTTCTTGAGGATGTTTCACTTCTCAGCTGAAAGGCTTCATTAGATCTCAAACCAAATGGTGGAAATTAATTAAGCCCCAATGGGGGTGTCCCCTGGGGGTGCTTGTGACTCACTATTGTGCATAATCAAGGTGTGAAAGGAGGCGTGGGTCATTTCAATCAGTGCTTTCAGGTGAAACCAAAACACTGATGGCTAATCATTGATGCTTTAGACTGCAACCACATTTACCCACACAATCAATCCATCAATCAATCAATCAATCCATCAATCAATCAATCAATCAATCAATCAATCCATCCATCAATCCATCAATCCATATTCCAGACACAAGGATGGTCCATATTCAACTAAAATGAGAGCGATAACACACATACAAGAAGATAAATAATAGAACAGGCTCTAACACAGCATGATGTTGTTCACTGAGTCACAAATAAACGATGACGCTAGTGACTCCACAGCCTCGAGGTAAATCTGACTAAAATTGCACTTCTGCTATTGCTTCACAGATAATCTGCACACACACCTGTACATCAGGTTTCTGAGCACAGCAACATTCACGAACACTGTACCGTGTGTAACTGTGCATGTGACAAACATTATCTTATCTTAAGCCTTGCAGCACTCCATCTAGAGCACCCACACGGCCAGTTTAGAACCAGCAGCTATCTTTGGAAGATGGAAGTGCTCTCCTGCTGTGAGGCTCCTCATTCAGGGCTTTACTGTTTACACACTGACCTTTTGTTTTCAATTTTTGCAACGTGTGCAAAGATAGACGTACCTTCTACATCCTCACTGCACTGATGTCAGGCAGGAATGTGTACGTTATGATTAATATGTAAATTTAATTTTAGAAGCGGGAAATTAGAGGTCATCCAGTTTATTAAGACGCCATTCCCTCTCCAGCTTACAGGTTATCTGCTTTAAGCTGCGCGTTTGTGAACTATACCACGGAGTCAGGCCCTTCTGATTTTCACAGGAGCCGCAGTGTCCACGACATGATTTTATTGTCTGAAAGAGTCACTGTGTAAGAGTGGCAGGGACACAGTGTTACGGAAATATGTCTCCTCAGTGTTTACCATGTGAATGAACAGGTGTGGACAGGTGTGCTGTGTGCATTCAGCACACCTGAATGCATACAGGTGTATGCAGCCAAAACCCTCAGAGTCTAGTTTACACTCACAAACACGTTCACCTCTGGAGACCACCTCTGAAGACCACCACTGGAGACCACCTTTGGAGACCACGTGAGCCTCTAATTCAGCCATCTTAAAACACTTTGATTTGCATATTTTCAGCTTTTTGCTAAGAAAAACACCCAAATTAAACTTAATGACTAAGAAATTTCATCAACATGTCTCATTTAAAAATTAAGCAAAATTAATCAGTTTGTATGAAACATTTGCGGTAAAAAGCTAAAACCTCTGCTTTAAATGCACTGAGCTGAGACCCTTCAAATGATTCACCTGACTGCATTTTATTCTTTCAGTGCAAACATCGATCTCATTTTTATGAATATCAGAAATGTTCTTGTTTATGTTACACTGGGGATTTTTTCCCCACTTTAATCCTATTTTAAGGTTTGTTTCAGTCAAATTAAGAGAAAGTGAAACAGATGGAGAGAAAGAAAAATATGTGAATGCTCTGGAGGGTTTAGATGATTTCATTTGATGCACTGGACATCTTCCAGAAACTAAAGATTAACTGAGTCTGAATGATGGTACAGCAACTTAAAGGAACCAAAAATTTGACCTTTTCGATTTATTGAACACAATGTGTACAACTCTCAGCTGAAGAAACAGTGCAAACCTGACCTTTGACCTCCCTGAAAAAGACAGTATCGACTGTGAGCCCCGATTCTTCCTTTAACAGAGTTTAGAGGAAATGTTTCCTCATCCAAACTGAAAGCATAATTTTTAAAGCAGACGGAAATCCCCTGAAAGGAAATATGTGATTTACCATTTTGCTCACTTTGGATAAAACTGACTTGAACAGACATGACTGCCGTTCAGCAGGAGGACAAATGATGGGAATAAATCCAAAAGCTGTTGAGATGATTCACTCCAAACACGCAAAGTCAGCAATATTGCAGAAATCGAAGGATTGACTTCCTGGTAACCACGACCGCTCACCTGAGCAGGGATCTAGCGTTCCCTCACGACTTCAGGATACATGTACTGACAAAATTCAGCCGCTTAATTGATACTTCTGCATTGAACTGAATAAATCAAACAATGTTTCCAGCATTCATGACACCAAACTGCTGGCTGGAATGATTTCATCCCGGGACAAACTCTAATCCTTTCTCTACTTTACGACAGTGATTCCTGAGGTGTGGCCTCGGCCCTTGTTAGGCTGTGAACGAGGCTATCGTTGGAAAAATCTAATCTGTAGAAAATAAAAACAAAGTCAACTAGAACGTCAACAGAAGTTCAGTAAACTAGGGGCTGCAACTAAGGATTATTTTAGTAATCGATTAATCTATCGATTATTCTGACGTTAATCGATTAAAAAACTGGCAAACTCTGGAGATTGTTCATGGAACCACTCAAACCTTTTTATGCAATATTAAAAATACATTAAAAGATGCAAATAAACACAGAATTAAAGAATTAAATAAGAAAATAACATTTTATTGCCTAAAATGCAGTAACAAAGCATTCCCGCAGTGAATTGGAACCAGATGTAGCTAAAACTGCCACTTGAGGAGTTTTAGGTAAAACATATCAATATATCGATAACTGTATGACAAGAGGAAGTTTCAGTGGTGCCTGAACCTCAGAGAGCACAACAAGCATCACAGTCATCCCACTGATGATGAATTAAAGCTTTGACCAAGAAAAAGAAATTCCCAGAAAGCTTAGCTGTCTTTGCAAAAGTACACAAACCAATGAGTCACAATTAAAATTCTCGGCGGCTGCACTAAGACAGGTTTACGTGTTAATTCCTGCACTGCTGTGAGACCACAGGGGTTGTTCATGTTGGAGTTAAACCTCCACGCCCTCACCGCCGCCTGAAGGGCACGACGGCCTCATCTTCTCTGAACACACACACACACATATATATACATTATATACATATATAT
>VUQK01043215.1:0-13430 GCA_015106715.1 Bujurquina vittata | reverse complement strand
GAAAGCAAATATGTTTGGTACATCAGTGCATTCGGATCACCATTCTGATTGCAGAGAGCTGCCGGACATGACAGGTTTAAAATTAAAATAAATAAAAAAAAAATACACATTTTAATGTACACAGTATTATGCACCTTTACACTGTATCTGTAGCATTCTTGGTGCTGTAGAAAAACACTCTCTGTGCACCATCAGCAGCATCTAAAGGGACAGAGGGTGCAGTAATTAATGCTCAGAAGCAGCCTACTTTCTGAGTCTATAATATGTGCACACATGCAGTAATAGGATGTAAACAAAACCTGATTCACAGATGAAGTTGAGGTATTCCTCGCAGGGCTGGTCCTGCCACAGAAAGTTCTTCCTGCTGGCAATGCCTCCACAGCCGCTGGAGTAACGATTAGAGAGAAAATATTGTGGCCAATAGAGGAAATTCATGGAACGTCCAGACATCCAGAACCAGTCATTTCCTAGGGATCTGATAAACAAAGCAACATATTTGAAGAGTTTACACTCATTTAAAATGCTATAATAACAGAGCCGATGGATGTTTAAAAGCTGTGTATACTGAGTTTCACACAAGATAGATTATCTATATTTATCTTTATGATGTAAAGTAAGATTAAAATAACAATTACTATCATATTCTCAACAATTTAGTCACAAACATACAGAAAAAAGCTCAGTATCCGGACCACTTTGTGGGAATTCTTTAATTTGCTGAGCTCTGAGCCTGGTCATTTCACATTTCATTCTAGTAATTTGATTGATTTTTCTTCTTATACTGTACTTTTAACTAGAGAACATCACAATTTCATTTATATTATATCCAGTTCATTCATTGTGCTCTTAATAGCATCACATAAATCTATCTTTAACCATCATTACCTGTGCAGTCCCAGCCACACATAGTCTGTGAGGGAGAAAGGGATGTTGTCCAGCAGCTGCTCCAACTTGCTTTGCTCCTGTTGGCTGTGAATGCTGAGCAGGTCCCAGTAATATTGCCTACAGTAGATCAGAGCATCAGACCAGCAGAGCCTCTTCCCGACCACTGTAATGCGCCTGCCACCCAAGAGAAAGGTTACAGTGGGAGGAGGGGGTGTAGGAGTTGGGGAAGGACCGAGAGCTTCTGGCTCTGGAGAGAAAGAATCATAACCACAAACAACCATGACAGAACTGCTAGAAACAACATTACACTTTTGCCATACCAGCAAACACCTCCGCTTCACACAGAGACAGAACATTTGCTAGGAACACGCTGATGTAGCGTCCTTTCACTTCATTCCAACAGTAAAAAGATTAAATTTTTTGTGAATTTGAACATTATTTTTCAGCATTGATATGTGCACATACAACCACCACAGATATGCTAGAAAAATGATCCCAGGGCCATACCAGGCAGAGACGCAAACACCTCCACTTCACACAGTGTCAGAACTTTTAATGATCCTGGAATGGCCACATTGATGTAGCGTCCTTCCATTTCATTACAGTGGACCATTAATGTTGGTGAACCCGTCACTGACGAGATGTTGCCACACCTGATGGATCCAAAGAGAAATCAATCAAAATGCTTTTCTGACTTTTCTGATCTTTGTCCAAACATGAATGTGTTGATGTTTAAATCAGATTTTAAAGAAATAATTGCGGAGAAATGTTCCAGTTGCCTGAAATCACATCTCACCTGGGATTTTGGTTGCCATTCTTCTCCAGTGAGTTCCCAATCAGGATCTGTGCCCCAATAAGCCTGTCACCACAACAATCTTGTCTGTTGACGATGGTGACAGCTGCGACCTTATAGACAACCATCAAGTCTACTCTCCACCAGGGATTCGGCTCTGGCAGAGTGTGGGTACAACATTCAACATTTATGTCTCCATTTCTGCACCCATCAATAGCTTTCCAGGCTGCCTGAGATGAACCGCCACTGGTAGACTGCTCTGTTTGTTTGTTTAAGGCCACATTTGGAAGCGGGACCACTAAAGTGTTGAAAAGAACAAACGAGTATGAATCAATATTGAGCAGGTATGTTTCAGTAAATTAAATCCAGTCACTTAAAGCTCTACCTGGTCGGGCGCCATACACCTCCACTTCGCACAGGGTGAGAGTCTTCTTCAGTCCAGGAAGAAACACGTTCACAAAGCGACCCACAATGGCGCCTCCATCGAACCGGTATGTGGAGGTTTTACCCGCTTTGATATGGGAGATGGTAGCGTACCTGAAGAAAGGGGAGGGGAATTAGGGCTGTGTAAAGCGCTGTACTTTAATGTCATGGGTTTATGTTCCCTAGTGTGCACAAGACAGGCCCAGGCATTGGAGCAAGAGTTCTGTTACCCTCTGATAAGGATTTAGAAAAAGGGGAGCTGCTTTGAGGTAAGAACACACCATTGAGTAGAACCAGGTTGTCATGGAAGAGATACTAGAGCAGCGCTCAAATATGAGGCAGAGCTGGATGGAAATTACTGATGTGGTTACAAAGTGGGAAAAGGAGCTCTTTAAGCAGCTGGTTAGAAAGAAAATATTTTTCAGTTTTATTATGCCGTGTGTCATCAGTAGTAATCGCTCATTGATAAAGGATGGAAAATACCCTTTATTTACTTAAACTGCTGCCTGTAAGCATTAGTATTTTTTTGTCCCTCTATATATCATCAGAAATATTATGGCAAATTTTCTTAAAATATTGGGATATTATTTTGAGGCTATATCGCCCAGAGCTTGGAGCAATTTCATGTTAATATTGTGAGCATGATGTTAAATGAACTAGAAAATCTGCATTTTTAAGTCTTCTCTCATCATTGTGAAGGACATTTGAACAGGTATGAGTTTTTCAAAAGCGCTTCGAAAATGTATCAAAGAAGTTATGAGGAAGTGAGTACGTAAGGAAGTAAAGACAGACGAGACTGGGGGATAAATTAAAACAGGAAACAAGCAGGCACGGGACAGAGATGCAGACTTGTCACAACACTGGGAATAAAAGTCAATAGAGTCTAAAATGAATTTCCCAGTGAAAGCTGATATGAATTCTCATCATCACCTGGGATTATTGTTTCCATTGTTCTCCAGTGAGTTCCCAATTCTGATCTCAGCTCCATCCAGTCTTTCAGCACAGCAATCTCCTCTATTGGTGATTTTTACAGCAGTGATTGTAAAGCTTTGCTGCAGGTCTACCCTCCACCAGGGGTTGGTCTCATCTTCAGCAGTGTGGCTACAGAAACCATTGCTATACAATGAGTTCCGTCTACCATCGATGGCTTTGGACGCAGTAGCAAAAGAGAGCGTAGATGACTGGGTAGCTTCTCCCTTCAGTGCCACATTTGGCAAGGGGTATCCTTGAAGACAAACCACAAAGAGACTTTACTGCACCGGCCATTATATGAATGACAGTTTCTCCAGATTACACTCTGCAGTGATTTTGAGAGCCATACTCGGCTGTCATGACACATTCTGCCCACTAGCAAAGTAAGAATCAAGGCCTCAGACTGGAGAGTCTGTGAACTACTACACTTCTGTATCAGAATCAGACTGAAATGTGATTACCATAGTACACTTCAACTTCACAGAGACTGAGGACCTTCCCACTTCCTGGGAGAAACACAGTGATGTAGCGTCCCTGTAGAGACCTACATGGAAAGTAAAACGTCTGTCCCCTGGGAATTTGAGCAATGACTGCACATCTGTGAATGAAAGAAAGAAATTTGATAAATTAAATCTTACTCATATAATGATTGCAAAGTTTTATCTGGGCTTGTATCGAGCCGTTTCACCTCTTGCTTTCAGGGTCATTGATCTTTGTTGAATTTCCAATCCAGAGTTCAGCACCATCCAGTCTGTCTTCCAAGTCTGCTCTATTGGTTATCATTACAGCACCAATTGAAGAGACCTTTCCCAGGTCTACCCTCCACCAGGGGTTGGATTCTAAATTGGTAAGTGTGCAGGACCCAGTGTCATAGCTTGGATCTCTTTTGCCATCAACTGCATTGCCGGCAAGTCCCACATTGCCGTTGGTTGACGATTGGACAGCTTTTTGATTCAGTGCCAGGTTATAGAGAAGTTGACCTCAACAGTGAAAAAAAAAATACAAGTATATATTAATTAATTTTTAAAACAAATATGTGTATATGTTAGACAAATATTAAAATAAATTAGACTCATAAAACACAGAGAACCAGATTTACCAGCTGTCTGCATGAAACTCTTTTGGTGTTAAAAAGCTACTGTTGGAATTTCTTAAAGAGGCCCTGTGTTAATTTTCAAGTGAAAGGTGTGGATACTGGGTCTTGTTTTGTTTTGTTTTGTTTTGTTTTGTTTTGTGTTTGGCGTTATTGCATGCGTATTTATGGAACTTTGCCTTGCAGTGTGCTGTTTGTTTTCAGCAGTTTGCATGCACACAGCAACTCCCAAGCTATTATATCAACATATTGAAAGATGTGTCAAAATGCTGTTATTAATGGGACTCAAACCTGAAGTTCTTTTTGATTAATGTCTGACACTTAAGTTATATTTGCTTTAATAAATACCTGTAGTCTCACACATCCTACAGAATGACAGTGATGTATGCAATTACATATGTGGCATACTAACAGTAACTTTATTATGTATATGGTTCATAATCTGATGGTAAATTGTGTTTTCAGCTATTACAGATTAATAATTAATACACTCGAATGGTTTGTTGGCTTTCTCTGGATTAATCCTGCAATTCTTCTGACTATTCAAATTTATCCAGATGACCATTGTGTCAATTTACAAAACCATACACAGTCCTTAACAATTTATAACAGAAGAATTCACTACTACATCAAAAACACACTGAGCTGCATATTCATGTACATGTAAATGATCT
The DNA here is from genome assembly GCA_015106715.1 of Bujurquina vittata. Taxonomy (NCBI): domain Eukaryota; kingdom Metazoa; phylum Chordata; class Actinopteri; order Cichliformes; family Cichlidae; genus Bujurquina; species Bujurquina vittata. The sequence goes on along the minus strand of VUQK01043215.1, from coordinate 8,590 downwards.
GAATTAAAGTACTGTTTCTGCCAGAAACTGGGATAAAACCTGCATGTGCACAGAATAATTTTGGTTTGAAGTCAACTCATTCCATCACTGGGTCGGCTTGTTTTTGAGCTGTTAATTTGTGATACTCTGTTAGAATCTCTTGGTAGTTATTGAAATGAACAGGCTGTGCATTCTTAACAGTCTTTTTGCTACTGACGCTTCATGACAGTTTGCCCTGTTTAGTAAATCTGGCCCAAAATGTGTTGAGTGTAGAGGAAACGTTTACCTGCCAGTGTTCCAGATGTTAACATGATGCAAATGCCTGCCATCATATAGACATTTAAGACATTTAAAGAGTTAAATTATTTTCTTGAAAATTATGTAGAAATTAGTGATTAGTGTACATTAAAAAATCATGCATTTTCATATTATCATGAAATAAACTGTGTGGGCAAAAAATGCAATTTAAACACAACAGTATCATCATCAGCATCACTGCTGACATGAGCTTCTCCCATTACCTCTGCTTTCAAGAAATGTTGTGCAAAATCGTACATGAAATTAAAGGGACATTTAATCATGCGCTACTGCTTCAATTATTATTTTTTTTTACTTTGCAGTTGTCGGATCTGATGGGTGTTTGATGCAAATGCAAATGTTAGAAGAATTAAATAATTAAAGAAAACTTATTTTAAGATAGTTTGACTTACCAATGACGCTCCAAATATTACGCAAACTCATTGTTTTAGAAAATATCCAAGTCAAAATATGAAATAAAAATACTAATTAGTGATACACTCTAAATGGCAGGTAGACTTGGCTGCCACCTCTGTTGTTTTCTTCTGAGAAATAACAATCACACACTGTGCTACTATTTTTTGTTCTGATACAGGAAAACATGTAAATTTGTCATTGATGTTTGCATGAAAGACAACACACCCATACTGACATCTACTTCACCCAAGCACTTCTTCCCTCTGCATCTTTCTACAGTTTAATGTTTAACTATTATTATTATTATTATTATCATTATTATTATTATTATTATTATTATTTTGCTGTTTTGTTTCCCACTTCCCTTGTTACAGATTTAAATTATTTTCAATTAGCAATAATTTCAAGCACATAACCAAACAAAATGAGGTCATGAGGACATGAGGTAAGTTATTAATGGCAATGTACAATATGTGCACTCATAAATTAGTGTTTTGTAAGACCAACCTGATTCACAGATGAAGTTGAGGTCCTCCCCACAGGGCTGGTCCTGCCACAGGAAGTTTCTTCCACTGGCCACGCCTCCACAGGTGTTGGAGTAACAATCAGGGACAAAATCTTGCAGCCAATTGATGAAATTCATGGATTGTCCAGACATCCAGAACCACTCATCTCCACTGAGGGACCTGTTGAATAGAGCAAAATATCTGAGCAGATTAAAACTGAACCAGAATGCTGCTATTAATGAAGCCTGTGGATTTTTATGTTGAGCTTCACAAGAGCTAGATGATCCATATGTATCTTAAAAATAACTGTATGCATAGTTTTAAAATGATCTGTAACAAACTGAAATTAAAAAAAAGATTTAAGCTCTGAAAGCTTAAAGTTGGAATTTCACAATCACTGTAATTTTTGAATCCAAGCCCCAGAGAGCTCGAATTACAGAAAACAATATAACATAAACTGGGCAGCACGGTGGCGCGGTGGTTAGCACTGCTGCCTCACAGTTAGAACGACATCTGGGTTTGATTCCTTGGCCTGGGCTTCTCTCTCTCTGTGGAGTTTCCATGTTCTCCCCGTGTCTCGTGGGTTTCCTCCCACATGTCTGAAGACATGCACTTATTGGAGTTAGGTTAATTGGCTAATCTAAATTGCCCATAGCGTGAATGGTTGTCTGCCTCTTTGTGTTGGCCCTGGGACAGGCTGGCGACCTGTCCAGGGTGTACCCCTGCCTCTCGCCCTGTGTCAGCTGGGAGAAGCTCCAAGCTTATCCCAGATTAAATAACTGTCACCCTTATGTTTGCAGTGAAAGCTGTTTGCAAAGTGCCCAAGCATGCCCGTCTGGGAAAGGCAGCAATGCAAATGAAAGAGTACAAGGACACACAGCCTAAAGATTTGCCTCGTCTGAGAATAGTGTGATTTGCAAAATTCAAATGGTCAACAGTGCCCTTCATGAAAAGAGAAGAGGGTAGACCATCTGGTCTCTCAGCATTTTGCAGGAGTTTAAACCTGCATCATGAGGACCTTTATTGCTTAAAAAATAATAATGTAGGGATTTCTTGTGAACTTATACATGACTTTAACCTTTTACTGCTTTACATTTGCTATTTATTTATTTTTTCATAAAACCTGCTTTTCTTACCGAATACAATGATAATGCACAGTAACACAACCAATTTGGTCAACAATAACATGTCATTATAGATCAGGATGTTATTCTAAATACAGTGTACATATGGAATAAAGTCACTTACAAAAATAACTGTTGACTTTGCCTCTTTAGTGAACTCCAAAGGAGCTTTTAACTGTCAAATATGGGTCTACAGGTGGGAATGATTGTATGTCTCTCTGTTAGCCTGTGATGGATAAGTCAATAAAAAGTGTGGATATTTTTGTGATCTCTTATGCCTTTCAGCGGCCATCCTGCTATCACTGTACATCCCTTTGTAGTAACTTCATGATTTTTTTTATAATAATAATGCATTTACTTCATCTTTTGAACCATTTGTAGTTGTTTTGAATTTCATCTGCATTTATTTGTGGTGTTTTCTTGTAGTGATTTTGATATTTGATTTGGGTGTTTTGTGTATCTCTTTGTGGTCATTACTTTCTAATCCTTTAACAGATTTATTCTTGTAATTCAAGAGCAACATCATGTCATTTATATAAAACAATCCTTTCAGTCGGCAATTTGATGATAAGCCAGGAGGACAATCACTTCTTTTAGTTGGGCTGTCATATGTTTAAAATGATCAAAAACATGATCAAAGACAATCACTTTAATATTTTTAAAGTGGCCTGCGGCGGGAGCTCCATGGAGAGCTTCTGGTGACGGTGCCACTGGATTTCCCTGGATTGAGGTGGTGGTTCCCATCTTCAAGAAGGGAGACCGGAAGGTGTGCTCCAGCTATCAGGAGATCACACTCCTCAGCCTCCGCGATAAGGTCTATGCCAGGGTGCTGAAAAGGAGGCTCCATCCATTAGCTGAACCAACAATTTAAGAGGAACAATGGAGTTTTTTTCCTGGTCATGGGACACTGGACCAGCTCTTCCTCCTCTTAAGTGTTTCCGTTTGAATTTGACCATCCAGTCTACATGGTCTGTCGTGTTAAAGAAAGAGCTGAGCATGAAAGCGAAGCTGTCAACTTACCGGTAAATCTATGTCCCTACCCTCACCTATGGTAACGAGCTTTGGTTAGTGACCAAAAGAATGAGATTGCAAATAAAAGGGGCAGAAATGAGCTTCCTCTGAAGGGTGGCTGGCCTCTCACTTATAGATAGGGTAAGGAGTGCAGCCATTCAGGAGGGGCTCAATGTAGAGCCAGTTGAAGTCAGTCATCTGACTGGGATGGCTCCTGTGCGCCTCTTGGGTGAGGTGTTCCTTACATGTCCTACTGGGAGGAGGCCCCAGGGCAGACCCAGGACACACTGGAGAGATTATATCTCTCAACTGGCTGGGGAATGCCTTGGGGTCTCTCCTGGATGAGCTGGAGGAGGTGGCTGGGGAGAGGGAGGTCTGGGCTTCTCCGCTTTGACTCCTGCCCCCGCGACCCCGCGGCAAAGTGAATGAATGGATGGATAGTAAATCTAGCCCAGAATGTGTTGAGTGTAGAGGAAAGGTTTACCTGCCAGTGTTCCAGATGTTAACATGATGAAAATGCTTGTCAGCATGTAAACATTTAACAGTTCAATTATTTCCTTAAAAAATGATATTGACATGAGTGATACATTAAATATACATTTTAATCTTATCTTGAACTAAACTGAATATGTGGGGGGTGGACTGAAAGGCAACAACATCCTCATCAACATCATTGCTGAGCTTCTCCCATCACCTCTGCCTTCGGGAAATGTTCTAAAAAAATCATCCATAAGGCCATTTAATCCTGAACTACTCCTTCGATGATTTATTCATTATTTTAACATTTGCAGTTGTTGGATCTGATGAGTGTTTATTGTAAATGCAACTGTCACAAGAATTCAGTAATTAAAGAAAGAATAGATTAGGAGACTGTGACTTACCAGTGAAACTCCAAATATTACTCAAACGCATTGCTTTAGAAAATTTCCAAGTCAAAAATTATTGACATTAACTCTATAATTACTGATGCACTCCAAGAAAACATAGTTACCACCTCTGAGAATTACCAATTACATACTGTTCTCCTTTATTTGTTCTGATATAGGAGAACATGTAGATATTTAATCTCTGATGTTTGCATGAAAGACAACACCCCCATACTGGTATCTTCTTCATCCAAGCTATTTTTTCCTCTGCATGTTTTTACAGTTCAACTATTAAAAAAAATTCAGCCTTTTTCTCATTTCTTTTCTACTTCCCTTATTACAGATTTAAATTATTTTCCTCGAGCAGTAAATTCAGGTACATAACCTAACAGGATGATGAGCACATTATGAATAAGTTCACCCAAAAGTGATGCAGCAAATCAAAACAAAAAAGACAGGAAAGCAATGGAAAAAAAAAAGCTTTATGCTGTGCATCCTCTCCCTAAATGATAGACAGGGTTTGTTCAGACTACATGTGTTTCACTTGTTTAAAGGATGGATTTGAACACTAGACATGTTTTCCTAGCCCTGACCAAGCAATTATTTTAGAAAAAAATCATCCTTTAAATGCAGGACAATTCATTTCAATTACAGAGAAAACCCTCCCATCCAAACAACCCCCTATGAGCAATCACTCAGCAATAGAGGGAAGGAAAAACTCTCTTTCCATTGAAGCGTAACTGAGGGATGGTTCAGGTTCACCCTAACTACTGTATAAGCTTTAGGAAAAAGGAAAGTTTTAAGCCTAGTCTTAAAAATAGAGCGAGTGTGTCTCCCAAATGTCTTTAAGACATTCCTGCAGTTTAACTAATTAGTGTGTCATCCGGATTCATGCATAGTGTAAATAGAATTGGTCTATAATAACCTTAGTGTGTGAAAAAAACTGCCCACTTACATGAACAAATTGGAGTCTATTAGATAAATATGGCTCAAACCACTGCAGCACAGTGCCTTCAATAGCTATGCTCTAATCTCTGCAATAAATTCAGCAGTATCAAAAGCTGCACTGAAGTGTAGCAGGACAAGCATGGAGATGAGTCCGCTGTCAGAGGCCCAAAGAAGATCATTTGCAAGCATTAGTGAATGCTGTTTCTGTGGTGTCATGAATTCTGAATCCTGACCTCTAACTCTAAACTCTTCAAATAAACCACTCCGTTGCAGATGATCAGCTAGTTGTTTTGCAACTAAATGGAAGGTTGGCGGTAAAATGCAAATAAATAATTAAGGACATTAAGTGAATTATTTCATATATTTTAATTCATTAAAAATAATAAATAATTAAATAAATAAAATAAACCTGACAACTGTTGTTTGAATGCAGATTTTATTACATTGATGCACTGATGAATTTCAGTTCTGCATTTCATTGAATTTTTAACAAATTGATACATAATTTGCTAAATTCTCAACAACAGCAAATGTTAAGGGATATATTACAAACCTATATGTTCACACATTTTGTATAGCTACGATTGCTATGAGCACACGTTATGAACCAGCCAGCAACATTTTAAGCAGAAATCAATGGTACATGAGTCCATTTCAGTGCTACATGAGGACTGGAGTTATGAAAAAGTTTGCCATACAACAGTTTACATAATGAAATGAGTACAAAGAAGTTTCAAATTAAAACTATTTCTAACAAAACATATACATTCAGTCAAACAATATACTATCCCCTTTTATTGATTCTATGGACTTGTGGCATTCTTGGTGCTGTAGAAATACACTCTTTGCACGCCATCCTCAGCACCTGAAGGGACATGAGGTAAGTTATTAATGGCAATGTACAATATGTGTACACATGCATTAGTGTTTTGTAAGACCAACCTGATTCACAGATGAAGTTGAGGTCCTCCCCACAGGGCTGGTCCTGCCACAGGAAGTTCTCTCTGCTGGCCACGCCTCCACAGGTGTTGGAGTAACGATCAGGGACAAAATTGCACTGCCAATTGCTGAAATTCATGGAATGTCCGGACATCCAGAACCACTCACCTCCTCTTAGGGATCTGTTGGACAATGCAACCACAACAGTTTTACACTCGTTTAAAATGATGCTAATAAGGGAGCCTATGGATGTTTAAAATGTGTGTATATATAGATCCATAGATGATCCATATTTATCTTGATGATGTGAAATAAGACTAGAATAACAATCACTATCATCTCTCAACAATTTGGTCCAAAACATTCAGATAAAAGTTCAGTATCACGACCAATTGAGTAATATGGATGAATTGAGTAATTTGCTCAAGACAACTTGAACCATGACTTTTGGAGTACTGGAAGACTTGTTGAACCTCTTGAGCTCAAGTCACCATCCCATTCTCTGAAAGGGAAAGTCCTACAAATACATATGCAAGACAATGAGCTGCAAAAAGAACTGTGTTTATTCCACCTCTTTAGTAGATCTCCAAAGGAGATCTTTCCCTCAGAAGAAGGTTAACAGTCTGATGTGAATAATTATGTCTCTCTGTATCAGCTCTGTGATAGACTGGCCATGGTTTACTGTACCCCACCTCTCACTCTAACAGGCTCCAGCATCCCCATGACCCTCAATTGGATAAGTGATAAGAAAAGAGATGGATTCATATTTATCATTGGGGTTAAAATTAGGGCCGGGACTTTAACGTGTTGTATACTACTGTTGTTTACACTAGCTGAAGCTACAAGTGTGGGAGGAAACCGCAGTACCCGGAGGAAACTCACGTAGCATGGTGGTGCGGTGGTTAGCACTATGGTTAGCACTGCTACCTCACAGAATAACATCTGAAAGGCCTGGGTTTGATTCCACCTTGGCCCGAGCCTCTCTCTGTGTGGAGTTTGCATGTTCTCCCTGTGTCTGCGTGGGTTTCTTCCCACATGGTCAAAGACATGAGGTTAATGTCCAAAATAAATATAAAGGTGTCATCATTATTGTCTAGTGTGCTGTTTACATTTAGTTTTTTATTTTTCAAATAAGTGAAACAATCAGGGGTTCCTGAAATACTTGAAATCTGAATAACTATAACAGCACTTTGCCCAATCTGTTGGTTTAATAACAATAAAAAAAAAAAATCTAAAAGTAAATAAACATGTTTGTTGTTAAGCATATACATGTAGTCATTCAAAATTTTAGTAGCAAAAGGATTTTTTAATTGAAAGTGTTTAATTTGTTGATAATTTGTTTGCGATTAATTAATTACAGTCTCTGTAATTAACTTGATTAAAAATTTTAATTGAGTCCCGGCCCTAGTTAAAATAATCACTATAATTTGTGTTAATACTCTTTAGTCAAAGAAATATCAGAAGTAGTGTAAAAAAGTCTTTTATAGGTTCTGAAAGCTCAAAGCTTGGCCTTTCCATACTGCAAAGATACTCAAATAAAACAAGAACAATAATATCTGAAAAAGTACAACTGAATCATGTTTGCTTGACAGGATAAAATTTCCTTAAATTTCCTGTCAATCAATACATTAAATAATTGTCCCTCTTATGTTACAGGAGGTTTGTCATGTTATAGTGGTTTGCAAGGCATCCAAGCATACGTGTCTGGCAGAAGCAGCAATGCAAATGAGAAAACTCAAGGCCACACAGCTTGTGACTTATATGTAAAGACCTCATCTTTTGAGAATAACTTGACTTGCAAAATTCAAATTGTCAGCGTGTAAGAAAAGAGACCAGGACAGGGCTTCTCACTATTTTGCATAAGTTTTAACCTCCATAATGAGCTCTGACTATGAAACAAATCAGTTTTGGGAAAATATAACATATTGCTAGTGTGACACCAATAGCTAAACTGTATTTTACAGAAAATGTAAAATGCAAATAAATATTTTTCTTTTTTTTTTTGTGATGCATTAAAATGCATTAAAAATAATTTTAGAGCTTCATAAATATGCGCTCATATTGAAGGTTTTGCTGAAAGAGACAGCTATAGACTGTCACATTTAGCCATTTATTTTTGTATTTATTTATTTTGTAATACACAGAGCGTTTTTCACATCACACTCACATCTACTGATGATAGAAGCACCATCTGTGTTTCCTGGTGGTTATTTTGTGTTATGGTCCTTGTGGTTTATCTAAGTTCTAGTTCTTGTTAAGTTTTGGTACCGGTTTTGATTGTTCTAGTGTTTGGTTTATGTTAAATTGTGGTCCAATTTTGAGTTTCTTGTTTCTTTTTGTGTTTAAGCTTTCTCAGTGGTTCCCTAGCTTTACCTTCCGCTGCCTTGTGTAGTTTAGAGTAAACTACCCCCCCCCCCCCCCCCCCAAAAAAAAAAAAAAAAAAATATTTTATTTTTTTTTACATATTTTTTTTTTTTTTTTTATTTTTTAAATTTTTTAAAAA
>VUQK01043213.1:0-18985 GCA_015106715.1 Bujurquina vittata | reverse complement strand
AGGATGCATGAGACACAAAGCACAAAGCTGATCCCAAATACTGCATGCCTGAGTTGGCATGTCCATAGCTTCGGTCTTCCGATGAATAACAGTGAACACAGGAAGCATAATTTCAGTGATACCAAGAGCAAGAAACTAAGTTCTGAATTGTTGGCACGTATTATAGGTGTTCTGCGATGGTAGATAAAGATCCCTAAAACAACAGCACATATAAATGTGCCCAACAAAGAGGCAGTTGTCAAACAAATCCCCAGAGGCTCGTGGTAGGAGAGGAACTCTGTCTTCTTTGGAACACAGTGGTCACGCTGGGGATTTGACCAAAAATCCTCTGGACAACTGGTGCACTCCAAGGAGTCTGACAAACGGGGAAGATAATGAGATTCATATTAGATATAATAATTCCAAATTAAAATAAAAGTATCGTTGAATTATAAACACCTACTGTTGTTTTTGCTGATTTTTCCTGTAGAACAAGGGATGCAGCTAAAACAGCACTCAGGTTGACCTTTGTTTCTGGCCATCCGGGTGCCTGGAGGACAGCTCTCACTACACACTGACTGGGGTGGCTGTAGGAAGAAAATCTGATTTAATACAGTGTTTAATACACACTGCTTAGCACAATAGTTTCCTAAGAGGAGCTATTTGGAAAGGTAGAAATAACCTCTCTTGATTCAGAGTTCCAGAAGATTTTGTCTTCATCAATGATGAGTTCTTCATGTTTAAAGACTGACCTCTTAACCTCACCCACAGTCTGAACTTTAATTTGTCCATCACGGAGCTGTAACCAGTTCATGAGATCATATATCGGAGATGCATCACCATTCTCATCAAAGGACACTTGGTCACCAAATGGAGTCGTGAAGTTTACATTTTGTACATAATGTATGAGCTAATAATGGTTGATAGAAAAGAACAAATATACATCCAGAGATTTTGTCAATATTCAAATGATTTTCATCAAAATCATGACATTTTTATACAAGCCTCAAGATGGACTGAAATTGATTATTTTGTTTTGTCAAATTATTTTTAAATATTTATTCAAAATAACTTTTTCAGAAATAACAGCAATACATTTAATGAGCTACTTCTAGCATTATTTAAATTTTGAAAAAAACCCCAAAAACAATTAGACTTACAGTAGCTGCAAACATGCCAGTGTCATTATATAATAAAGAGCCTTTTTTGCATTGCAGCAGCTTTTCAAACACAAGTGTGTAAATTTATACCTCACCTGCCATGGCTCCATTGTTTGCAAAGAAGCGCAGCTGTGCCCCCTGAAGGGTCCTCCCCCTGGCTTGCACCGAAGCATGTCATTAAGAGCATATGCAAGAGAATACACAGCCTTGTATACATTGTACTCAGGCCGGAGATTAGAAATATCCAGAAACTCAGTGTCCACATTTTCAACATGTTCCTTCCCAGTGCAAAGTGCTCCTCCAGCTTCAACCCAGTCTTTTGGAGCTGGTGCAAATCTACACTGGAATGTGAATTCCCAAAACTGATTTACCTAAAATGAAAAATTAAGTATTAAAAAATAATATAACATATTATTTATTTCATGTGTCATTTATTTTAGATATACTTGCAACATCAAAATATTACCAAATTGTTATTGTAGTTGTCATTGTCACTTTTGCCTGGGTGTACTTGTAATAGGAATTCCCTCAGCCCTGGTATTTCACCTCTACGGATGGCAATGCCCAGTGTGCCACTCAAGTATGGTGTGAGGTGGGCTGTTTGGAGCACAGATGCTGTTGTCCATGTTTCACTTGCAATCCATTGCCGACCTGTCACATTCTGCATCACCACCTATAAAAATAAATGTAGGTCACAAAATGTATGTTGCTTCTCACTACAGCTATCGATGACTGAAATCAGTTAAATAAGAAATGCTTCTTTTTCTTGCATATTTGGGGGTTTCTTAAAATGAAATGCAGATGTTTACATGACGTTTCATTTCAGTGCTGCTTTTTAATGTTATAAGTTTAATCAGCTCTTCATCAGCTCTCCTGCACACGTAATGGGAGACACAAAAGTATTAAAATTTTAAAGTAAAATTTTAATTTACAAATGTTCTGTAGGTAAAAAAGTTGAACATTTTATAGCTATAGTCATTAACTATTATGAACATACTGAAACACCATGATGATATTAAACATTAAATGAACTAATATTCATTCTTTCCTGGTCACTGACATTTAAATTATTAGATTTGGGCAATTTCAGTTAGTCGTTTTTTTTTGTCTAGGCAAATAAATTACAGTGTTACATTAAAATAATATATATATTTAAATGATCAGTATGAGTATAGTTTATTTCCAACCTCTTCCATGAGTTGAATCATGTGGATCTTATGTGCAAACACTATGACCACACGAGCTGTTGATGTTTTTATCAAATGTACAATCCTCTTCAGTTCACTTGGGTCACTGTCCCAGGGCAAAATCTCTAGGTAGGCCAGACAAGTGTTACGAGACTTAGCCAGTTCAGACTGGAAGGACTGGGCAACATAGTGTCCATAATCATCATCACTGACCAGCAGACCTACCCAAGTCCAGCCAAAGTGTTTTAGGATCTGAATCATAGCACGCACCTAAGAGAGTAATTTAGTGTAAATGAATTAGTATACAGATGAGTATATTATTTAAAAGGTATTAATAAATGTACCCCTGAACCCAATTTCTTTAACCTCTTTAAGTTATACTATTTATAAGCATTTCAAAGTATAATTACATTTAATTAATTACATCAAAGTCATTAGAAATCATTTCTACCGCCTTTCCTGAAACTGTAATATGCAATTTGCAGTTCTCAGCTTGGCAAGTGTGTTTTACCTGGAAAGCATCGCTTGGAATGGTTCTGAAAAAAGTTGGAAAACGCTGTCGATCACTCAAACAGGAGCATGTGGCATAATAACTCACCTATCACAAAAATACGGAACGCGCACAACACAAGTAAAATCCATTACAATACTAAGTCAACAATGTATTGAAAGATAATCAATATCAATTAAATTAAATTAAACACACAATACAAGCAATAAAAACCTGAAACTTGAAACTTACAATGGGCATATAGTATAAACTTAGCACACTGGAAATAGCAATAGAAAATGTTGAGTAGTGATCACCAACAATCCCAAGGACTGGAGGGATCCCTGAACAGTTCTTCTGAACCACAAACTGCTCCTCCTGACCACTGGCCAGTGATAAGGCACCGCTGAGTCCAACAACAAGGGCACCGCAGTTGTCATAAAGACTGTATCCAAGAGTCACATTAGGCAGCAGATTGGAGTTCTTGTTGATCTCTTCAATAGCAAATGCCATAGTCATGGCGTTCCTGAAGCCTACAATATCAAAGCTAACACACACATAACATTTTTTTTTCTATCTACCCCTGTGAAAGCAAGTAGATGTTTACAAAAAATAAACCTAAAATTTGTGCATGCAAAGAAAATAATAAGAATAATTTAAAATTTCACACATGTGCATTAAGATTTCAGTTATCTGCATTTTATGTCATCTCATAAATACTCTGAATAGTTAGTATGTGCACACTTCTCTGCTGATGCTCTATTTGTGTCATACTTACCCAGTGCACTGGGGCTGCTGGGGCTCTGAGGTAAAAGTCATTTCTGGGTAGGCAGAAGTGTAGTGGACCTCAAACAATCCACCCAGTACCACATCACCAGGTTTGTGCATTTCATTGAGTTTAAACTTTCTTTGTAACTTACAAGATGAAGAAAATGATGAAGACACAGGACATGAAAAGAAAGAAGAGAAAAAAAACAAGATGAAGAAGACAGATGAGAGAACATGTGTGACAGGAAAACCCCCCATAACTGTTTTCTGCTTTCAACACTCTCCTTTTTACAAAGTCGTTCTGCTTTATATGAGGGGCTGTATAATCCCTTTTGTGTGCTTTACGTCACTGTATAATTATTTTGCAGCACTCTCAGGGGCAATGACTATGGTTGCAGAACATAAGAGACACGCCATGCTAATATCATTAATATGAACATGAACATAATTTGAATGCTATGCTGTATTAATTAATGTATGAAAGCATTTAATCATATATTTTGTAAAATGTACTGTTTCAGTCTATTGCAACACACTCTAATCCCATTTGTATTAATAAAACTTTATATATCTACTAGGGCTGTCAGGAAATATTTGACTATTGGATGTTTATTGAACAGGTACTGGGTTTTCATTTTTTAGGAATTAGATATTATAACACAATCTCAACTTTGGACCAGGCATTTCTATCTACAACAGACTCACTTATAGACTGTTTCTTACAAAATGTATCTACATCAAAAAGCATTATTGCTTTGTGAATCTTCTCTGCTGGGAAGATGAGGCATCTCTCTCAGCCTCTGTACTAGTCAGCAGGTAAAAGCAGTCAGAATAATCTATGCATTTTGTAAAAGAATAAAGTGAGAGCTGTTCTTTCTTCTGAATTTCTCTAAAACAAATCTTACTTGTAAATATATCTAAAATCACAGGACATTATATATTTGTTGTGTGGTGATTTTATCAGATGAAAAATTGTAAACAAGTTCAACAGTTTTAAATAATGCCTGTTTTTTTTTAATACCGTATAGCCAAACCACAAAGAATTGGTATTTGGGATGCCTTCATTTAATGTTAAAATGTTGCATTGTAATGTGATGTGCACATAAAGAGCCTAACAAAAGATAAACATTGACACACAACAACAAGTGTAGATAGTTTCAACTTCATGATGGCTGTAGATAGGGAGTTATTGTACAGTATAATATGATATAATATAATAGTATTTAGTTATAGTACAGGAAATTATAGTGTAATTTTTTCATGACCTGGCGATAGCCTTTTCCAATGCTTCTAGAAGGACTCTGAGACGGACTCAAAAAAAGAATAATAGAATCTGTAACAAATAACGTTTTCTTTATTAAATTATTATCTAAATTTATTTTATACAGTAAGAACAAGTCTGATGAAAAAAAATACCAAGTTGTTAAACAGTATAATAAATATTTTAAGCACAGACTGTGGCTGAATCAATTTGAATATGAATATGAATTAATGATATTTTAGCTAATTTTACTACAAATGTTGCTTTTATGGCTTGGTGGATTCTCTACTCATAATTGCCTTCTTGGTGTTTCTCTCTGGTCTCAACAGAATAATGTAACATTTGGGTCCAAACAGTGCCACCAACAGGCCAAAACTTGAGGCCAGAATGGCAAATACCTCCACTGCATCAGCATATTTTCCAGGAGAATTGACATAAGCAGGAATAAAAGCTACCCACACAGCACAGAAGATCAGCATGCTGAAAGTTATGAATTTGGCCTCATTGAAATTGTCAGGAAGGTTCCTGGCTAGAAATGCTAGCAGAAAACTAAGTATAGCAAGTACACCAATGTAACCCAGCAACACCGCAAAGCCAATTGTAGACCCAACTACACACTCATAAACAATCATATCATTGTGATATTGGGTGTTTTTATGTGGAACTGGAGAGGAAGAGACAAGCCAGGCAGTGCAGATGGCTGCCTGAACAGATGTAAGAACCAGAACTGCTCCTCTCTGCTGCATAGCACCAAACCACTTCAGACTGGCTCCCCCTCCTGGCTTGGAGGCTTTGAACACAGCCAGAACAACCATGGTTTTTACCAGAATGCATGAGACACAAAGCACAAAGCTGATCCCAAATGCTGCATGCCTGAGTTGGCATGTCCAAAGTCTGGGTCTTCCAATGAATAACAGTGAACACAGGAAACATAGCTTGAGTGACATTAAAATCAGGAAGCTTAATTCTGAATTGTTGGCACGCACCATAGGTGTGCTGCGATGATACGTGAAAATTCCCAGAACAACAGTGCAAATGAATGTGCCCAGCAGTGAGGTGGTTGTCAAACAGATACCCAGAGGCTCATGATAGGAGAGGAACTCTGTCTTCTTGGGAACACAGTGGTCACGCTGGCGGTTTGACCAGAAGTCCTCTGGACAAATGGTGCACTCCAAGGAGTCTGACAAAAAGGGAAATAATTCAATCTTTTTGTTTCATTTTGTCCACATTTCTTCATTTTGCTATTAATGTTTTCTACTGCAATAAAATAGACATCGGTCTTTTCTGGTAATATTTTCATTGATGTACATTTGGATACCACCCCTCCTTTGATGAAATAGGTGGCACAATAATTTTTGCTCAGTGTCAATAAGGGCCCCCACAAGAGCATACACTACTAAAAATAACTTAATATTGCACATCTAAGACATTATAAGATCAAATAATACAAACCAGTGTTATTGCTGATCCTTCCCTCAGAGCAAGGGATGCAGTCAAAGCAGCAAACAGGCTGTCCCCGCTTTCTCATCATGTGTGTTCCTGGGGGGCAACTTTCGCTGCAAACTGACCTGGGTGGCTTACGGGAAAGAAATATTGATAAACCTTTATATATGTGTGTATAAAGGTTATTCTACACATCTTCTACATGTTCTGTGTAATGTGTTATTGCATGTTATATTAATGCAAATGCTATAATGAGCAGAAATAACCTGTCTTGATTCAAAGTTCCAGAAGATTTTGTGTTCATCAAGTCTGAGTTCTTCACCTTTGAAAGACGAACTCTTAACCTCACCCACGCCCTGAACTTTAGTGCTTCCATCAGGGAGCCACAGCCAGTTCATCACATCATATATTGGCAAGGCATCACCATTCTCATCAAAGGATACTTGATCACCAAATGGAGTGGTAAAGTTGACCTTTTCCAAATAATAGACCAACTACAAAATGAAGATATCAAATCAGTGAAGGGCTAAGGGATGATTTTCTTTTTTTGTACACAGATTATTACAGCACCTTAATATTAAGTCTTTTATTTTGTTTATACGTGTCATACATTATCAGAGACGGAATACCTAAACAAAAAAAATAGCTGACCAAACAGTTTTTCCTGCTTTTGTCTCTTTATAGGAATGAGTTAATGGCACTATAACATTATATTTTCCTTAGGCAGTACTATTAGAAGGCATAGCATACATTTTCATTGCTATGCAGTTGATACCCAGCTTTATTTATCCATGAAGCCAGTTGGCACACACCAATCAGTGAAACTGCAGGAACGTCAAACATAAAATCTAGATGACCTCTAATTTCCTGCTGCTAAATTCAAGCAAAACTGAGGTTATTGTACTCAGCTCAAAAAATCTTAGAAACATGGTGTCTAACCAGGGAGTCATCTGACTGTTGGGGGTTTTCCCTGGATTATTGTAGGGTTTTTACCTTATATTTTAAAGTGCCTTGGGGTAACTGTTGCTGTGATTTGTCACTATAGAAAAAAAACTGAATTGAATTGAGTTGAATTAGTTCCTATACAGCAAATATTTTTGTTTTTGTAATAATCTTATCTCACAAAAATAGTTGCTGATCATTTTCTTTTTTGTAAAATATAAAAAACTGGAGCATAAAATGACATCAAACCTGCCATGGCTCTAATCTTTGCAAATCAGTACAGCTGTGCCCACTGAAAGGCCCTCTCCGTGGAACACAGTGCAGCATGTCATCAAGGGCATATGCAAGAGCATACACAGCCTTGTAAATATTATACTCAGGCCTGAGTTCAGACACATTCAAAAGTTCAGTCTCTGTATTCTTTAGGTCTTCCTGTCCAGTGCATTGTTGCCCACCAGCTTCCAACCAGTCTGTTGAAAATGGTGAAAATCTACACTGAAATATATGTTCCCAAAACTTCTTCACCTGAAATGCACACAAAACACACATGTTAACATAAATACCCAACAAAAATTTTACTTCAGTTGTTCAAGGTTGCTCTCTCACGATGCTATTTTCACTGTTGTGTTCTTCAGGAGTAATTTTTAACAAGTAGTCTCTAAATCCTGGTATTTCTCCTCGTCGGATGGCGATGCCTATTGTTCCACCAAGAAATGGCATAAAAGCGGGGGTATGGAGTCCATCAACTAATGCCCAAGCTTCACTGGCAATCCACTGTAGGCCTGTCACATTTTGCTTCACCACCTGTGGATTGCATTACACATATGTTTCAGTCTTGTGATGCATTACCTGCAGTCTGTTTTGTGACACTTCCTGGATAATATCACAATTTTACAGTAATTCTTGTTTTAGTAGTTTCTTTTAAAGACAAAGCAGTACAGAAAGAAAGAAAGAAAGAAAGTAAGAAAGAAAGAAAGAAAGAAAGAAAGAAAGAAAGAAAGAAAGAAAGAGTAAATTTGAGGAAAAATGTGACATAGATTTGTTAAGAGTGAATCAATTGCCAAATTCAATTTCCAAAGGAATCACAGAAATCTTGATTTAGAAAACTGGTTTGTAAAAATATTTTTTACAAAGGCAAATCAAATAATGCTGTGTCTTAACCTCTGTCATGAGATGAATTAAGTGCATCTGATGTGCAAACACAATGACCACACGAGCTGTGGATTTGGCCATCACATCCACAATTTTCTTATATTCATTCGGATGATCTCCCCAAGGTAAAATCTCTGAGTAGTCCAGACAACCACCACCTAACTGAGCAAAGTCAGACTTGAAGGATCTGGAAACATGGAGTCCATAATCATCATCACTGACAAGCAGACCTGCCCAAGTCCAGCCGAAGTGTTTCAGAATCTGAATCATAGCGCGGACCTACATAAAAATAGAGGGAACTTTTTTGTGCCTAGGCTGGAATATTCATTTATTTTTTGTTCATATCTAATTGCAAAAAGTTAATTTCATCCTAATGTTTACTATTTTTCTTAAATACATATAGTTTTATCAAGGTTGTACAAAGCAAATATTAATGTTTTTGTACAAAGGATTCCTTTAACTGGCATGGCTTACTTCTAAGTTTCTATCATTCATTAATTTCAGATATGCACTTAATTCTTTTTTGCTACTTTTTACCTGGAAAGCATCATTTGGGATTGTTCTAAAGAAGGATGGAAACCTCTGGCGCTCACTCAGACAGGAACAGGTTGCAAAATAACTCACCTATCAAGAAACATAAATTACACGTTCCAGCTGTGCAACTTGGATGAGACATTCTGATTATTTTATTTAACAATTTAGATGAATTAGAATACAGCATGCCATAAGTACACAAATTAGTAAAGTTGGGAAACTCACCATAGGAAGTTTGAATAAACCAAGAACATTGGAGGAGGCAATAGAAAATGTGGAGAAAGGATCACCCACAATGCCCACAACTGACGGGGTCCCTGAACAGTTCTCCATAAATAGAAATTGCTCCTCCAGACCACTCGCTAATGACAATGCTGCACTGAACCCAATATCAAGTGTAGCACAGTTGTCATAAAGAACGTATCCCAGAGTAACATTAGGAAGCAGCTTGGAATTCTTGTTGATCTCATCAATAGCAAATGCCATGGTCATGGCGTGTCTGAACCCTAGGGTATCAAAGCTTTCACAAAAAAGGTCACAATTAACAACTAAATTAAAAATAATAATCTGAGAATTTTCTCTGCTCCATGTGTGAGACTTACCCTTGGCAGCTAGGCTGATGCGGCTCTGAGGTGAATGTCAGCTCAGGGAATACAGAGCTGTAGTGGACTTCAAATAACCCTCCCAGAATTACATCCCCAGGCTTGTGCATACCATTGAATTTAAACTTCTTTTGCAATTTACAGAATGAAGGTGGAAAAGAAGACTCCAACAAGGAAGATGAGAACAAAATCATTATCAGACAGACACACATAAGCAAATATCTGACAAGAAAGCCCCCCATAACTGCCTCATTCTTTTTGATCTGTCTAAATGGCTCCTTGATTTTATACACAAGGCTATGTCATCCCCATTGATGAGTGTTTAATCATCCACACTACTCATTAAGGCAGGGACTGCAATGTGGGATGGGCAAAATACACATTTCATAATAACTCTATCTATGCCACATCAGCAGATCTTCTGAAAAATATACAGTATATTGTAAATGTGTACTGTTTAAAAGAATAATTTAAAAAATACTGATCTGAATTTTCTTGCATTTGTTCAGAGATTTACTATGATAAGAAGGTATAAGGCTGTCACCTAGGTGAAATCAACTCTTTAGAAAAGAAATCCCCAAAAGAAAAGGGAAATTACAGGACAGTTTACAGTTTCACAATGCTGAATAAATACATTTTTCAGCAGAAAATCTCTCTTTTTTTTGTAGAAAAATAAATCTAATCAAAGCTCAGAAATGTTAATGATTTTGTATTATTAGGCTACAGTCTGCACTATGAAAACAAGTTAACTACCCAAAAATTCACCAATTTTTAACAATCCACTGATGTCAAAGGGCTTTATAAAAGTATTTCTTGTTGGTTAAAATTGAAAAGAAGGAAATATAAAAAGATTTTGAAAATCTGGAAAAGTCTCTGTGTATGAGGGACAAGGCTCGATCAATAATGGACACCTGTGATATTGCGCCCTCAAGCAGCACTGTGTTAAATACTGGAATTATAATAATAATAATATATAATACTGTCAAGTGCCCTGTGGTCAGATGAATAAAAATTCATGCACACTGTAATAACTTCCAATTTTATGACCTAGTGGCTGAATGAATAACTGCAAAATGTATGCTGGGTTGACCTTATGAAAGCACAGAGTAGAGATCTCTCAAATAAATTCAAAAAAAGTGTATTTTCTACCCAAACTATGATCTTTCCTTGCTCCAGACTACATCCACACATACATAAGTATTTTTTAATGTTTTTTTTTTTCATCCATCAATCCTTTTTCTTCCACTTTGGGGCAAGGGCAGGGGCATGGGGCAGCAACTTAAGCAGAGAACCAAGGCCTCAGACATAAAGGTGCTAATTCACATGCCAGCCGCTTTACATTGATGTTAACTTTATATTGATGTAAACTTTACATTGATGTAAACTTTACATGGATGTAAACTTTACATTGATGATTAGGGAAAGAGTCTGAATAGATCAGGTTCCAAGCCTACATTGCATAAAAGACCGTTTGGACATGCAGCAGTCAAACGGGCCTTTCAGCATTGGTTAAATCCAAATTGAATTTGTTCTTTTGAATTTTGTTGATATAGATGGTAAGAATTGGGGGACAAAGACACAATATTTCATTCCAAGTAACAATTTAATTATTAAAACATTTATACAAAACCAACACATCAGTATTCTGGTTCTTCAGGCAGGGAACAACAACAACAACAACAACAACAACAATAATTAAAAAAATAAAATAAATAATAATATTAATAATATCTCTAAACTGTAATTTAGAAAGAATATATTCATTTGGGTTAAGAGTGCTGAAAATGGATCACTTATGACTTTGCAGAGCCACGACCCATAATTGCCTTCTTTGTGTTTTTCTCCGGTTTCAGCAAAATTATGTAACATTTGGGTCCAAACAGTGCCACCAACAGGCCAAAACTTGAGGCCAGGATGGCAAATACCTCCACTGCATCTGCATATTTGCCAGGAGAATTGACATAAGCAGGGACGAAGGCCACCCACACTGCACAGAAGATCAGCATGCTGAATGTGATCAGCTTGGCTTCATTGAAGTTGTCTGGAAGATTCCTGGCTAGAAATGCTAGCAGAAAGCTAAGGAGAGCCAGTACACCAATGTAACCCAGTAACACTGCAAAGCCAATTGTAGACCCAACAACACACTCAAAAACTATTTTATCATTGTGATATTGGGTGTTTTTATGTGGGGCTGGAGAGGACGAGACAAGCCAGGCAGTGCAGATGGCAGCTTGGATTGAAGTAAGAACCAGAACTGTTCCTCTCTGCTGCATAGCACCAAACCACTTCAGACTGGCTCCCCCTCCTGGCTTGGAGGCTTTGAACACAGCCAGAACAACCATGGTTTTTACCAGGATACATGAAACGCAAAGCACGAAGCTGATCCCAAATGCTGCATGCCTCAGTTGGCATGTCCACAGCTTTGGTTGTCCAATGAATAACAGTGAACACAGGAAGCATAGTTTCAGTGACACTAAAAGCAGGAAGCTCAATTCTGAATTGTTGGCACGGACCATAGGTGTGTTGCGATGATGGGTGAAGATCCCCAGGACCACAGCACATATAAATGTGCCCAGCAATGAAACAGTTGTCAAGCAGATTCCCAGAGGCTCATGGTAGGAGAGGAACTCTGTTTTCTTAGCAACACAGTGACCACGCTGGGGGCTTGACCAGAAGTCCTCTGGACAACTGGTGCACTCCAAGGAGTCTGACAAAAAGGGGATGATTAGCTTTTGTTCTTTCTTTTTTTAAAAAAACATTTGCATTTCTAGCCAAACCAACTGCTTATGCCATAAAATATTTATGATACCAACCTGTTTCATTGCTGAACTTTCCTTCAGAACAAAGGACACAGTCAAAACAGCACACAGGTTGCCCACTTTTTCTAGCCATTCGAGTACCTGGGGGACAGTGTACACTGCACACTGACAGCACTGGCTGCAGGGTTAGTTATGCCGCATTCATTGTATACCACATTATTGTATTATTGTGTGTCATACAAAACTAAGTCTAAAACAACAATGAATAGAAGTCACCTGCTTAGAGTCAGAGTTCCAAAAGATTTTATCTTCATCCAGTGTGAGTTCTTCACCTTTTAAAGCTGTGTTCTTAACAACACCCACATTCTGAACCTTCATACTTCCATCAGGGTGCCACAGCCAGTTCATGATATCATATATAGGCAAGGCATCACCATTTTCATCAAATGACACTTCGTCTCCAAATGAAGTGGTGAAGTTGACCTTTTCCAAATAATGCATCAACTACAAAACAATTAAACAAAGAGATAAACATGGAAGAGCCTGTGAAAATATCGAAAGTAAAATCTAGTGGTGATGTTTGGACAAAATAAAAAATGCTACGTTTGCCAAAAGCACTGTCAAGCACAGTGATAGAGAGACTGTAAAGAAGAGTCGGCCAAAATTCCTCCACAATGATGTGAGAGATGGAAGTCAGACATAAAATGATTACTTAAACTTAATGCTACCAAAGATGGTTCTTTCAAACTATTAAGAATTAAGAGTGCACTTAGTTTTTCACAGGACTGCATAGAATCCCATGAAAACATTCTTTTTCACATGACTGTAGTAGTTGATTCCTAAATCAATAAAAAATAAATGTTGGGTATAAGCAAATACTACACCTGCCACAGCTCCATTGTTTGCAGAGTAGCACAGCTGTGCCCACTGAAAGGCCCTCTCCCTGGTGCACAGTGTAGCATATCATCTAGGGCATATGCAAGAGCATACACAGCCTTGTAAATATTATACTCGGGCCGGAGGTTAGAAACATCCAAAAACTCAGTCTCCGCATTCTTTAGTTCTTCTTGTCCAGTGCAGATTGCTCCCCCACCTTCTAACCAACCTGATGGCGGTGGAGCAAATCTACACTGAAAGGTGTATTCCCAAAACTGTCGTACCTGAAATTATTATTTCCAACACTGTTAAATGGGGAAAAAACGGTTTTGTGTACTGAGTACAGATATATTTTAGATTTACAACCATACCATGCTATTTCCAGCATTACTGCTATCATAAAGGTCAGGATGTGTTTTCAGCAGAAAATCCCTGAGCCCTGGTATTTCTCCTTGACGAATGGCGATGCCCAGTGTGCCACCCAGATATGGCATGTGGCGGGTAGTTTGGAGCACAGCTGCTGTTGTCCAGGCTTCACTGGCCAGCCATTGTAGGCCTGTTACATTCTGTTTTATCACCTATTTATTGCATCTTATATTAAATGTATTCAATTTATTTATACATTATTAAATATTATTATAGATAGATAGATAGATAGATAGATAGATAGATAGATAGATAGATAGATAGATAGATAGATAGATAGATAGATAGATAGATAGATAGATAGATAGATAGATAGATAGATAGATAGATACCTCCTCCATTAGTTGAATCATGTGGATCTGATGTGCAAAGACGATTACCACTCGTGCTGTGGATTTTTTCATCACCTCAACAATCCTCCTCAGTTCAGCTGAGTTTTCACCCCAGGGCAAAATCTCTGAGTAGGCTAGACAACTTCCACTGGATTGAGCAAACTCTTGACGAAAAGATCTTGCTACATGGAGTCCATAATCATCATCACTCACCAGCAGGCCAGCCCACGTCCACCCAAAGTGTTTAAGAATCCGAATCATTGCATGCACCTACATGCACAAGAGTGAAATCATTGGTGTAGAGGCTACGTTTTGGTGCAATTTATACATACATATATACTCACAATGCAATCAAAGTATTTCTTCTCAATTTGTATTGTATGTGATCCAAAAAATAGACTGTTTTACACCTCAGGGTAGCTTACATCAGTGCACTTGCTGTGAAATATTTTTTACATTTCTTATTCGTAGAATAGGTTTTTACCTGGAAAGAATCACTTGGAATGGTTCTAAAGAAGGATGGAAATCTGTGACGGTCACTCAGGCAAGAACATGTTGCAAAATAGCTCACCTATCAAAAAACACACTTAAGATCATAACAGTTGATTATGGTTATTACGTATTTCCTATTCTGCATTTTTGCTCATTTCTCACCCTAGTTAACAAATTAACTGTACTATAGCTTGCCAAAAGCACAGTTAAAAAATTAGATCAGGAAACTTACAATGGGCATTTTGAATAAACCTATTACATCAGAGGTTGCAATAGAAAATGTTGAGAAAGAATCGCCCACAATCCCCACAACTGGAGGAGCACCAAAACAGTTCTCGTGAAGCAGAAATTGTTCCTCCTGACCACTGACTAATGACAGTGCAGCACTGAATCCAATTACAAGTGTGGCACAGTTATCATAAAGACTGTATCCCAGAGTCACATTAGGTAGCAGATTGGAATTTTTGTTGATTTCGTCAATGGCAAAGGCCATAGTCATGGCATGCCTGAACCCTGGAGGGTCAAATCTGGCAAAAAAGTTACAGTTAAACATCAATAAGTAGCAAAGTGTGTGAAAAATCTGCACCAATTTATGCTTTCTACTGCATGAATATACCACTTACCCTTGGCAACTTAAAATATTGGGTTCTGAGGTAAACGCTAGCTCAGGGGAAACAGAGGTGTAGTGAACTTCAAACAGCCCTCCCAGAATCACATCTCCAGGCTTGTGCATCCCATTCAGATAAAACTGTCTCCTTAAGTTGCAAGTTGAGAAAAGAGAGTCTGAGAGGAAAAAGTAGGAGGAGAAGAAAATCAGAGTCATGCAGAAGTACAAGCAAATTGATGTGTCAAGAAATGCCCCCATAATGGCACCTCCTCCTTACACCACCAGTTCTTATCTTCATGAATGCATACTTCATGTTATATCTATTTGGATTTATTTTTCATCATAGTATAGCACCACCCACATCCACATATTAGGACAGGGCATCCGCTCTCCAGTTACAATTTAAAACTATACAGGATGCCATAATAACATCATTTATGTATTTTCAATTAAATTTACACTTTTTTCTTTTAATTCATCTATCTATTTATTTATTTAAGTGAAATTTATTTATTTAAGTTAAACGCACTGGGTATTTCCTAACACACAATCGGCTTTAGAACTGTGTTCCTCATCTTCTGTTTTGTTGGTGGTACATATATTTTCAAAGACACTGAGTGTCTAATATGTCATAATATAATTTATCTGAGAATAACTCACTGCTAATCTTTTTAAAAGGGTATGCTTTTCAAGTGCTGAGTTCAAAAACATGCTTTTTTTGTAGCCAGTGGTTGCGTTGGTCACTCTGGCACGAACAGCCCTGCCAAGCTGATCCCAGAAGTGTTCAATGAGGTTGAGATCAGGACTGCAGGCAGGCCATTCCATCATCTGCACTCACAAATTCTGGAAGTAGCCTCTGATAAACCCCACTCTATGGCAGCAAGCATTGTCATCTTGAAGTATTTTGCTGGGAGGTTTATTTGGAAAGAAACACTTGAAAGCAGTCTGGCAGAAACATGCAGAACAAGGCACTTAAAGATAAAAATACACTTTTTTTTTGATTTGTTAGGATTTTTATGACATGCCATTGTGATGAGGCCTATATTTCATATTACATTAGTCTGGATTTTAAAGTGTTCATTATTTGTTTGATCATAATGTCCACTAGGTGGTAGTAGCAGAGTGAGACTTTACAATTGTAAGTGCCTTTTAATTTTTCTTGGTAGACTGTCAGTATTCTTGTGTGAAACCCTGTGTGTGGAAATATTTAACCAGTTCCATACAAAAATATCAACTTGGAACTATCAAACCCTAAACTGGGCAAGAAACATTAAACATCAAATCAAGATGAAAAATATGTCAAAAAACAAAATAAAGAAAAAATAAGAAAAAAGAGTACACACACAATACTGTTAATTTTAGGACATTTCTAGAGGGCTTGCTATCTTAGCTAAATCAATACAGGTAAGCTTATATAATCTATGTCTGGCAAAGTGAATAAACACTGCTGGTCAGAGTAAAGAACGTGACCGTTCAGAGACTTAATCAAGAACCATTGGGTAAGGTCATGTCCTGCTGAAGGTGTAAAACAAAGGCCTTTGTCTAAAACCCTATATAAACCACTGAAAACACACTTACACATGTACAGAAACCTAACATCAGGCAGGGATGGCGAGCCCAACTCTTTTTATTGGTCTGTTATCTGCTCTGTGTTTACTTCAGTTGAGCTCATTTGCTACCTTGGGTGTGTCTCTAGGTAGTCTGAGTCAAAGAACTAGGCTTACAGGGGCTTGGGCTGGTACTGAGACTTCATCTCTGAAATGTAAGCTGCAGGGTAGCACTCAACTCCCGGCATTCTCAATGGATGGAGACTTCATTATTGGGGGTGCTTTCTCCCTTCACTCCTACACACACACAGTGACATATGACTACACCACAATGCCTGTTCAAGTAGGATGCAAAGGGAGGTCAGTAAGACAAATTATGTAGAAACTATTGTTGAAAAAAGGGGAAAATTTATATTTTTTTTCATAATTTTGTTCTTATTTCTTATTGTAATTGTTTGTCTTGAATGTAACTGGTCAGGCAACCCTTAAATGTACAGTACCAGTCAAAAGTTTGGCTACACGTAAGTGTGTCCAAACCTTTGACTGGTACTGTGCATTTCATCCACAGATAAATTGTGATTTTTGTTAGACCTTGATCCAAATGTTAAAGTCTTTTTTACAGTGTATTTTCTGCTGAAATTTAACGTGACCTAAATCTAAGTAGCCTAACGTCTAACAGTGAGTTGATTGTCTGCTTCCTGCAGCATTAATGCCGATGAGCTGCACTTGTCACGTGCAATGGTCTTTGCAATAGAGGAGATTAACAACAGCACAGAGCTGCTGCCAGGAATCAGACTTGGGTATCAAATCTATGACTCATGCGCCTCAGTGTCCATGACAGTGCATTTGGCATTTCAGTTTTTAAATGGCTTGGACCCTGTGTTTTACACTGGGAAGGATTGCTCCCAATCTGGTATGGTGATGGCTGTTGTTGGTGAGTCGGGATCGACGCCATCCATCAGCATGTCACGAGTCATCAGTCCCTTTAACCTTCCTCAAGTAAATATTTTGACTTTTCTATCAAATTGAGTGTTAAAAAAATACATGCACTTGTGCAAATAGGATTACATCGTCTTCTTTTGCTTTAGGTGAGCCCCTATGCCACATGTGCATGCTTGTCTGACAAGCAGCAATACCCAAATTTTTTCAGAACAATCCCCAGTGACCAGTTCCAAGCTGCTGCTCTAGCCAAGCTGGTAAAACACTTTGGCTGGACTTGGATAGGTGCTGTACGGTCAGATTCAGATTATGGAAATAATGGCATGGCATCGTTTCTAGAAGCAGCACAGAAAGAGGGGATCTGTGTGGAATACTCTGTAGCTTTCTATCGGACAAACCCACAGAGCAGGATCCAGAAAGTTGCAGATGTTATCCGCAGGTTTTAACATAACAGATTTTGATTGTTGGGAAATTCATTTCCTTTTTTGTTTGGTTTATTGTGCTTTTTGCTTTCATATATAAAATACAAGTTGATGACATCAATACTGAACATTTTACATAGCTGTGAAAATGCTTCTAATGCACTGTCTTGTTTCTCAAGGTCTACAGCGGTGGTTATTGTGGCATTTGCACATTCTGGAGACATGAGGATCCTGCTGGAGGAGCTTTCGCGTGAACCTTCCCCACCACGCCAGTGGATAGGCAGTGAATCATGGGTGACCAACCCAGCATTAAGTAAGCACAGTTTTCTTGCAGGGACCATTGGGTTTGGGATTCAGAAATCTGTAATCCCAGGTTTCAGAGACTTCTTGCTGAGTCTCTCTCCCTCTGAAGTGGCTGCCTCCCCAATGCTTACAGAGTTCTGGGAGAATGCATTCAACTGCACACTAAAAAAAGGTGAGAAACCTTTCTTGGTTTTTAGACTGTAAACCTTCTGATGTTAAAAAGTCCAGTGCTGCTTTCTATCCTGACACATTTCTACTTAAACCTAAGGATAATCACTAATTTGATGTGAGCAAAGGTCTCTTTCTGCAAATCCTCTCACTTTACATAACTGTGAGCTCAAAGTTAGGCCCTTGGTTGATGTAATGACTTTGGTCCCTTTTTTCAAAATGTGACTCTTTGTTCAGTGAGCATATGGTGGTAAATGTGATTATTATATGTATATAAAATTGAAATAGTGTGGCATCTGCTGTTTTTGCATTTTTAGATGGCAGCCCGCAAAACAATGTGTGTGATGGAACTGAAGACCTACACACTCTCCAAAGTCCATACACGGACACATCTCAGCTCAGAATAAGCAACATGGTGTACAAGGCTGTGTATGCAATTGCACACGCCATCCATAATGCAGTGTGTACTGGGGGAAATGCCACAGCTGTGTGTGACAAACTAACCAAGTTAGAGTCCAAACAGGTCAGTAGAAATTAGTCAGTGCCAATATCTTCATCAGCTCTAATGAACCTTAGGTGAAGCAGTACTTTCAGTA
>VUQK01043211.1:30363-40498 GCA_015106715.1 Bujurquina vittata | reverse complement strand
GGCAAAAAAAGGGTGGTGGTGTGTTGTGTTTGGGGGTGGGGGGGGGGGGTCTGCAACTATCCCATCTGTGAAGCATGGTGATTTTAGTGTCAGGGAAAGCCGAATTTGCAATTACGTTAACATGTGTCTGTAGAAAGCGGCTCATGCAGCCCTATACCAACAAGTTATCCCAGCAAAGAGTGGTTACATTTAAGGAGTTAAAGGCCAGCTGCATCACTGGGCTTGGCTGCTCCCTACACCCAAACACCTACACAAAAGCCCACGTTCACAACAATCTGCATTTGTAAAGGCAAAATTTCCACGTGTCACTGGGGTAGGTCATAAGTGGGTCATTAGTGGGTCATTTTTCTGTTTGTGATAAACAGCACAGGAAAGTCTCAACACCTTGGACTGATTAAATGGCTCAGCCACTCAGTTTTACCTATCACCATTAGCAAAGCACAATAGCTGCTGCCATTCAAAAGGTGAATGGATTAATGGCACTAGACAAAACACTGCACCTAAGTTTCTTAACTGGTCAAATGGTTTTGATAACATGTCAGCTTACTGGTTAGCTGGGCTCATTCCTCACTTTAAAACATGTAACACCATGCAAGGACAGCTGGTGTGCAAGAGACTTTCCACATATATCTCACTTTAATGCACATAACTGTCTGTTTTCACTCCCTTCACTCACCCTTCAGAACCTGCTCAGTGTTATTTGACGTGACTATTAAATGCAAACAAACAGTTTCAAGCTATTCTCAGATAGTACAAATCTAAAAGATGCTTTAGGTTTTATCACTGGCTGTGTAAACACTGAGGGTCCTACAGGTACTCGAGGCAAAACTGACAGGACTATAATTTGTGTACTCAGGAGTTGACTGCAGTGTATGAAGACCACCCATTGCCTGCAGCTTACTAGATGTAATGGTAGTTAACATGCACCAATGTAACTGTATTGTCTGGTGTAACTTCACAATTTAAAAAAAAACATTTTAATCTGTAGATTAAGCAGCCTAGTGAGGTGCATAAGTTTAAAAAAACAAACTTTGAAGTTGTTTTTAACTCATGTTCAATCCCATAAACGGGAAAGATTCAACCTGCTTCAATTTACTGCGCCATATGCACACTTTTAGATGCTGCATTGAGTGGTGAGTTTTTAGTCTACAGTAATGTGTATTGGTATGTGTATGTGTGTGTAAGCCTCCATCAGCCTGCTATTATGATGACTTCCCTGGCATAATAGAGTGATATGGGGTGATGGTAATCACAAGTGATTAGGACAATACAGCGGCGTATGTGGGAACAATGAGAAGACACATTTGTACTAATAAAGCATTAAGCTCCCCCTCCTCCTACATGAAATGAATGGTTGAGCAAAGACAGCTCTGACAATTCAGAACAGCACCAAAATAAACTAAACAAAACATGTGAAAAACCAAAAGTTTTGCACTGTTGCTGAGAAATAAGCATTAATTTATATCCCATACTAACTAGTAACAAACTCATTCAGTATGTAATTGAGATATTATTTTCACATAATTCAAAGACAAGAATTAAACCTAAGGAGGCAGTCATGTGTGGTTTAAAGGCAGTTTTCCTACAAGATAAGTGCAAATAAAGTACATGGGCAAGTAAAGTAAAATGGACAAACAATAACACAAGGTTTATCACTGAGAAACATCTGTAGCACCAGCAGGCACCCCACAAACAGGTAGGCAATCACCACTGAGCTCATTGTAACTTCACTTTCTTCACATGCCATAAACCTATTTGTATTGTTTTCTTCTCCCAGATGCATTTCCTTCTCCTTTTCAGAGATATGACTGCTGCATTCAAAGACACACTGAAAAAAATCAACCAGAAACTTCGATTACAAGAGCGAGCCATCTCACACACACACTGTTTTAGGCACTTATTTAGGTGCAGTTAGTCCTAGTGCCTCCTATTTTGACCCATCTCTAAAAACATTAGCTGTAAAATAAAGTGTCTAAGATTCACGGCAACTTTTCCTTTTGGATTCAACACTCCATTGCACTCTTGAATTCTTGTACTCTGATCTTTCAGAATTGCACCTCGGAAGGTTTCATGTATACTAATTAAGCGCAGGCTTATAAAAATATGGTCAGAGATCACTTTTTTTCCATAAGCACAGAAAAAATGGAATTAGATCCAACACTAAATTCACAGAGTAACCCATTTAAAACATTTCAAATAGGCATTTAGACACAATCTGCTGGAAAGATGATATATCATACAAATGCGGTGCATTTTCATTACTTTAATTTTTACTGTCACCACTGTGCAGCTGATTAATTTTGCTGTTGTCATGTGTTTTGCCTTTTTTGTATATATTGTTGTTTATTCTAACTTTCATGTCCCCCAGAAATGCCATAAACCAATTTCAACAGTCAGGTCACTTAATTGCAGTGTATTTAACTTGCCCTGTAAAATAAATTAGGGTGAATGTGACCTGTAAACACAGCTTTTGTATTACCTAAGGTTAAGTTGTAGTGTAAAACCAGTTTTTGATAGAAATATGTCTCCCACAGCAAAATAAAAAAAAAATCTATCACATTAGCTTAGAAGTGAAATTGCTCTCTTTCGCTCCTTTAAAATTCGGACTTGTTTAAATTGTTGAAGTGTGTTGAAAAAAAAAAAAAAAAGCAGCTAAACGCCCCGGGGTCCATTGCCTCAGGCCACGACTGAGAGGCGCCAAATACAGCCGGGAGGCGCGGCGTAGCGCTGAAGGGCAAGCGCACGGGGAGGAAAGGGGGCGGGGCCAGAGTAGCAGCGGTCCCATTTTAAAAACTGAAGCTGAAAGCGACTGCTGAGAACAAGTCAGCGCGTCAGCCGCGTACGTGCTCAGCGAATTCACGGAGACCGTCAGCAGACTTTAAGCATGATTCGGCGGTCCAGAAGCAGGTAAGAGAAAGAGACCAACAATTTTGGAACTTTGAAAACTTTGTTTCTCAGCCCTTTCCACCCCTGTCTCTACTCTTAAAGCAGCGCATTTAAGCTTGTATTTTCCTGTAAGCCATTATTTCAGTTTGGATACGGCGTGAGGGTGAGAGTGAAGAGCGCATCTTCTTCTTGTCGTAGCGCGCGTGTGTGCGTGCGTGTGTGTGTTCACTAAGTTTTTAAACTGTTTTTATGCTCTGTTTTGTGGTTGTGAGCCTTGTAGTTTTCTAAGCAGTTAAAGCTGCGGAGCGTTGTGTGCGTGTCGCTCGCGCCAGTGACAGGTGCTGGTCATCGCGGCGCTGCGCTCTGCTGACGCGCTCTGCCGTGCAGCATGTTTAACTTGCGGACAGGATCCTGTACACTAGTTCATCTGGCACAGTTTTCAGCTCTTTCGGTTAAGCTTGCACACGCTACAACCCGGCTGGTTTTTCGCGAGGAGCGCTCACTGTTATTTTGGAAACGTGCGCTTTAACAGGGGCTTCCACGCGTACTTGTTCCGGGGAGAGGCAACGCTGTTTTCTATTAACCTGGTTTTGATACAGACACAGATGGACTCTTACTGAATCTTCTTCCACTCTGATCGGCTTTTTAGGGGGATATGGCTGGCATATCCTTTCACCACAAAATAAAAAAATATAAATACATTTAAAAAAAATAAAATAAAAAGAGAGAGTGGGAAAGGAAAGGAAAGGAAAGGAAACGGGAAAAAGTCCGTGTTTACCTCCATTTACAAGTTGGGTTTTACCATTCAGTGTATCACGGCAGATTTTAGGTTTATTCTCATGATAATTTGAAGAAACCGAGACAGGAGTTAATTTGATTGGTATAAAAGCAATTATCACTGTTAAAGTGTTTCGCGAAGAGTTGATTGAGCTTGATTAGTTATTCTTGTTATCAGTGCAGAGAGCTGTAATCATCCTCTATTGTTTGCCTGATTTTCATTAAGGGCACGTTTCATTTGCTCTGAAATGCATGCAGGTTGTTAGATTGGGGAGAAATTGCTGTTTTCTCGCCTCCGCCGCAGTAGTCACGCATTTTGGGCAAAAGGAAAATAGGGAAGATAGAGCCGTGTAAATATCGGTCTGCACGCGCGTGCGCGCGCACACGGTGGGGTTCCTCTTCACCTGTTGCACTGTATGACAGCAAAAATATCTACCTGGCCTTTCTACCTGTGCCGCATTCTTATTGGTTAACTCACTACATGGCATCAGCATGCGAACTCTGTGTTTGTGTGTGTGTGTGTGTGTTTCCGTGCGTGCGTGCATGCGTGGCTGTGCGGTACAATGCCCCGTGCAGGTTTGAACACGCCAGGGTCACAAAATTATGATCGCATGTGCCAATCCATGTCTCTGTGGAAACTAAAAACACTGGAACCTGTTCGTCCCCCCCTCTCTCTCTCTTTCTCTTTCTCTCTCTCGCTCTCTCTCTCTCTCTCTGCATCTCTCTCTCACACCCCCCTGTGGGTGTCTTGGCTTAAAGCCTGCAGCCAAACCTTCAAGAATGACTGGTTTGCTGTCTATGTTGAAGTTAAAAGAGAGGGCTGAGTTTTTTTTTCATGCACCTTATAAAGAGATTAATAGGGAGTAGTTTAGAACAAGTCACATACTTATTGTCCTATTATTCCCCTTTCTATTATCCTACACTCTTCCCTTTCACACAGACTCCACCTCATTTTAAAATGTTGCTTTCTCTCATTCTCTCTGTGTGTATGTGTGTGTCTGCAGTCTTTACAGCAGCGAGGATGATGAGGAGGAGACTGAGATGTATGAACACGATTATGATGGATCACTGCCCAAGGCAGGGAAACGCCAGCTTGGCAAGACACGCTGGACACGAGAAGAGGTACACACACACACCAGCACCTGTCAAAACAATTCAAAACCTGCTGTTCAACACTAAATATGTACTGTAACACTGTTCACATGTTAAATCAAAGGCTTTGATGTTTATGGCAGTGGCATATTAAATGTAAAACAAAAATGTGCTCTCTTTTTTCAGGACGAGAAGTTAAAGAAACTTGTTGAACATCACGGAGCAGAAGACTGGAAAGTCATTGCTAACTTATTATCGGTACGTAGCAGGCATGAGCTCCTGATTTGTCTGCATGCAACTTCCCTTTGTGTGAGGATGATCACAAACTGTGTGGTTTTTCTCTCTGTGCCATTTAGAACCGTACAGATGTCCAGTGTCAACACAGGTGGCAGAAGGTTCTCAACCCAGAACTCATTAAAGGACCGTGGACCAAAGAGGAGGACCAGAGGGTAAGAACACACTGTACTATTAGAGTTCCTCCAGAATATGTGAATATCAATGCAAGATTAACCTGCTTGTAGAGTTTGTAATGTGTTTTTGCACAGTGCCGTGGGTTGTGTTATAACAATATAATAGACACTTATCAGCGAGCCATCAATGGTGACATTTTAACACTCACTGCACTGTGTATTGTTAGACTGCTTTTTAGATGAACTAGAGCCCACTGAGATTAAAAACAATTTCTTTGTGTTCCTGTGTTTAAAGCAACTTCTCTGTAGCAACTCCTGAACTGCTCTTGCACAGTTTTACTCGCTCTTACACAACATATAAAATGTTTAGTCTCCTCCGGCATGTCAGGTAGTTATTGGCTTAATTCAGAGGAGTTATATTTCCACCCAGATGTTGCTGTAATGATTAGCAGAGTGGCTAACGTTCCAGTGGAAACTCCCTCACTGCTCACCAGCAGGTGTTCTCAATAGCCTATACTAGTGGAAAGATAAAGAAAGTGAGAGAAGGAGGAAGGAAAGGAGAGGCATTCACTATAAGTTTCTGAGATTTGTCTGTATAATCATTTTTTTTTCATTTCTTTTCTCCCTCCTTCATATCTCTGTACCACTTTACTTCTCCCTCCACTCCCTGTTATTACTCCTTCCTTCCTCTTTCCCCATGCCCTTCTACTACCATTCACTTCTCATCCTTTTCAACACTCTTCCCCCTCCTCTCTTGCCTTTCCTCTTTCTCTCCCCTCACAACCTTAAAATCCCCAGGTGATTGAGCTGGTCCAGAAGTATGGAGCCAAACGCTGGTCAGTGATCGCCAAACACCTGAAGGGGCGAATCGGCAAGCAGTGCCGCGAGCGCTGGCACAACCACCTGAACCCAGAGGTTAAGAAGACCTCCTGGACGGAGGAGGAGGACAGAATAATCTACCAGGCGCATGAGAAACTGGGCAATCGCTGGGCAGAAATCGCTAAGCTGCTCCCTGGCAGGTGAGGCAAAGAATGGAGAAGAGGTAGAAAAAGAGAAGCTAGATGAATCACTGAAACCTTGTTGGTCAGCTGCGCAATGTTGTGGTTAGGAGGCTGAAATAGAGGGGAGGACACCAAGGGAAGAATGCCAATAAAGTGAGCACGAGAGAAAATGGAGGTGTGGGCACAGAGAGCAAGCGAGTGGAAAGAAAGGTTAAAAGGCAAAGTTAGGACAGGCTCGTGTTTATAGTGAAAATGTCGGGGAGCAGAATGACGGGAGAAAAGAAAGGAGAGATACATTTGTGATTATTGTAATTGCTTTGCACAGATAACCTTATCAGCAGTGCACATTGTTAAGTGTGCATGAGTCTGTGCACCTGTATTGATAATGCTGGCATGTGCGCCTGGAGGATGTAACCTTAAAGTTAACTTGTGTCACATCTTGCAGGACTGACAACGCTATAAAGAACCACTGGAACTCCACCATGAGGAGAAAGGTGGAGCAGGAAGGCTATCTCCAGAACTCGTCCAAGAACAGCAGCCCCTCCCTCCCCACCAGCCGCACCTATGTGAAGACCAACAACCAGATCATGTGCTTCCCCTCACAGTCGCCCAGTCACACGCAGCATCTACCTTCCTTGCCGCCACTCAGCTATGCCTACTTGTCCGACACGCGCAGAGTAAGTGGGCTTTAAATTTAAATTTGTGCAGGTCCCCCACGAGAGCTGCATATATTAATTACTGCTTCTCTCTCTAACAGGCACATTCTACCCTCTCATTCAATATGAACATACTCAACATTCCCCAAGTTCAGGTAAGAGTAACAACCCAGAGTGATGCCAAAGACGGGGAGATGAACAGGACTGAATTGGCACTTATGCATTTCTTCTGCTTTCTCTTTTTCTCAGAGACACTATAACGAGGAGGACCCCGAGAAGGAGAAGAGGGTAAAAGAGATCGAAATGCTGCTCATGTCAACAGAAAATGAACTGAGGGGCCAGCCATCACTACCGGTGAGTCACACGTGTGTGCAGGTCTGCGTCTGGATTCGGGAGAGTGAAAATTGTGACAGCACAATTTATGTGTTTTGACCCTGGCTTTTAAGGACAGTGGTTGGATGCGTGTTTTTGTGTGCATGAGGAGGAGGAAACATCTGGGTGGTCTGTTTCTGCAAAAGTGATGAAATAGGATCTTATCACCATTTCTTTGGGTTTGCATGACCCCTTGTGCAATTCTCTACTCAACACTTCTTCTGTCAGCCTTCACATTAAAGTTCCCCTTCTCATTTGCTGTTTGTTGAATGTTTATTGCTCTTCTCATATCATTGGCCTTCCATTTCCAGAGCTTTACCCTCGTTCTGCTCACTCTTCTCAGTTCTTGTGTTTTCAGATGATTACTCTTTGACAGTTATTCCCAACCTTTAACTCTTTCTTTTTTTTTTAACTATCCACAGATTTATTCGCTCTATCAAAACTGGACCAACCAGAGCTCCATGTCCAACAGCTCAGATGGTGCTGCTATCTCTTTACCTCATCACCAGGCAGCCACCCCAGAACTGCCTCTCGACCAGAGCAGCGCGCCTGAGGACAGCGCCCCCACAACACCCGTCGAAGGCATTAACGGCAACAACAGTAACAACAACAACAACAACAGTCCCCACAGCAGTCCGACGTTCGCAAGTGCAATTCCAGGGCTCATGGAATCCGTGATTGACTCAGTAAGTATCTGCTCTACAGTTTCAAAAAAGTGGGTCTTTAGATTGTGTCGAGCTATATTGTATTTTTATTTGTGTGTGACGTGATCAGCTGTAGCCGGTTGAAGAAGATGGCTGAGAAATTAGGAACGTAGATTTTACACAATAGCAGGCTTTGACCCAGAATTTTCCACCCTTTTCCCAGAGCCTTTCCTCGGCGGGTGAGGCCGTTCTTGAAAAGTAGCGCTCTTAAAACTGACAGAGTCTTCCCCAATCAGGGCTCAGCAACCGCTAAAGAACCATGTGAAATTAGAAATCTAATTAAAATAGAAATATAATTTCACATGGTTTAGCTCACAGGTAGCTAAAATATGAGAGCTTGATGAGAGCTTGATGAGAGCTGATGCAGTCACCAGCCTGCTGCCTGACAGTATTAGTCACCACTCAAAACAAGTGTTTCTCCTCCTATAACTAGTGTCACTCCTCCTTTCCATTTCTATATTCTTAGCTTAGTGTGCTCACAGGTTGTCAAAGTTTTGTCAGAATTCTTTAATTTAATGTTTTTTATTTTTATTTCACAGTTTCTCAGCCAGCCAGTGAGCCCAGAACACTCTGACAACAACTGCTTGCCTTTTAACTCGGCAGTACCTGCAAACCTCCTAAATGAGGGCGAATTGTAAGTAGCTTTCTCACAGCACTTTTATAATGCAGATGTGTTATATGAGCCTTTCTTAACAGCTGCCTCTTTTTTTCTGTCTCCTCAGGCTCATGACTCCTAATATGTGTGAGTCAATTCTAGAGTCAACCCCACGTACACCCACACCTTTGAGATCCGCCTCGACCCATCAGGAGATCAAGTATGGGTCTGTTAAACTAATGGTGAGAGAATTAAATTTATATATCTGCAGTGCTTAATTTGGCATGCTAACTGTTGTTGCGCACGCTACTGTGTCCTTGGGACTCACTTGGAGGTTTGTGTCGTTTCCAGAATACTACTTTGGGGCAGCAGATGGTTGGGTCCATCAAGCAGGAGCCAGTTGAAGATGCCATTAAGCAGCCTCCTTTTAAGAAGATAAAACAAGAGGTACTTTCCACTCAACATGAGCATGTACACATGCAAGAGCAAACAAAAAAAGGAACATCATGTGAGACTGACATAAGAAGTGCTAGTTTGTATCTTGAGAAGCAGTAGCAGGGGTAAAAAGTCAAATGCAGCCATTTGCATGTTGTGGTAGCAAATGTGTTTTGCTTTGTTTTAGTGACATCGTGCAACACATTTGTCATCAGTTTGAAGAATAACTTGAGTTTCATTTTTGTAACCGTGTTTGTCTGACTTGGTTACAACAAAAAAAAAAAGGAAACTGTTGAGCTTTAAATGACAGTGTTGTTTTGTGGGTTCTAGGTAGAGTTCCCATGCAAGAGGAGCCACTGCATGCAGTGGGCAGGACAAGAACTTAACAGGCAGCTCTTCTCCCCCAATCGCCCACCTCAGGAAGTATCAGTAAGTTGACCTTTGACCTTACAATTTATTTTTTTTTTTTTTTAAATTTTCCTTCAGGAGCTAATTACTAGCTCATTCTTGAATGACGATGGACACAAAATCTACCAGCTGCCTCACAAAAGCCTGAATAACCCACTACAGGTGTGTGTGTGTGTGAAAATGATAAATTTATAAAGTAACGTTGCATGCTAACCATGAAAACTCATCATCATTTGTTGTTGTTTTTTACAGCAGCAACAGCTGGGTTCCTGGGATCTGTTGACCGCCGGGAAAACAGAGGAGCACATGCTGGCCTCAGAACACAAGTTCTTGAGTGCTTTCCCTTCAAGGACACTGATGATATGATGATATAGACTGAGATGAATGCTGATCCGAATACATCATCAACGTTTCCTGCACTGGAGTTTAAAAAAGCCCTTAGCTTAAGCATGCCAAGGTGTTCAGCCTCAGTTGAAGCAGTGGAAAATGGATGGGGTAACTGATGGATCAAGCAGATGTTTACTTGTTTACTTCTGGAACAGACCGCAGAGTTGATGACATCACCCGGACTCTCACCTGCTCGTCCGGAAAAGACCACTGGATACATTGTCGCAGGTTATAAATTTGTGGTGGTACAGTCATTGGGAGAGGCTTTTGCCACTGATGTTTTCACACTTACATGTGTTGGATCTCTAACCAACCAAAGACATTTTTTACTCTTTTTTTTTTCGGGGGGGGGGGGGGGTTTGTTTTTTTTTAATTTTTTTTTGTTTTTTTTTTATAATAATGGGGAAAAGGA
>VUQK01043211.1:14689-25816 GCA_015106715.1 Bujurquina vittata | reverse complement strand
TTCATTCCCCGCTTTATCATTTATGATGCCATAAATGGAACAGGAATTTATAACATGATGTTCAAGTTGTAAATTCCTGTTCCATTTATGGCATCATAAATGATAAAGCGGGGTATGAATGTTGACCCCTTTTACCGTTTTTTCTTCTGTTTGTTTTATTAAACCTGAAGATGCAACGGTCAAAATTCTCAGCTTGAGCTTTCAGAATGGGACTCCATGAAGCAATGGGAGAATAATGAGTACGTCTAAGCAAATATATTATTGTTATTCTTTATATAATACATTTGCAATGCACATTAATTTCAAAATGATACATTAAATTCAAAAAGAGAGCTTTGTCTATTGCAATTTTAATCAGTGACCAAGGAGAGCCACTTGAAATATGTGGTTCAAAGGTTAAGGAGAATGCCTCAAAATACCTCCTTTAATCATAAAACGTAGCAGCCAGAGTTACATGTCTTGATTGGTTCATCTTAAATAGTGATAAAGTACACGAGGACACAAAGATAGGCTAATTAAACCTTTCTGTAACCACAAACACATAGCAACTGGTGACACATTTTATGGTATAGTCACCACGTCACTTAAGTAGTTGATAACCTTTAAAAATAATAAAAGGATAAAATGATTACTCTGCACTGTATATGAAGGGATGCATGTACAGGGTTTATCTGGTATCCACACAGAATAGAATTCTCTATAGTTATCTGTTTGCAGACAGAGGTAAAGGTGCAGGACCCCTGTCCAAAACATCCACATTTGGCTGCCACATGAGGACCATAACACACGGGCAGGATGCTACATGATATGAGCGCACTCAAGGGGCTCACAATCATGCAATGCACACACATGCATATGTTCAGATGCAAGCAGAACACACAGATTGAGCAGATAGTCGCTGCCATGTGGAAAGAGAGACTGAGGGTGAAGAGATAGCCGGGTACAAGAGTGAGAGAGACAGAGTGAGCGAGATGGGGAGTGCTGCTGAGGTGATTAGACTTGTCTGCAAGTTGCTGTCTTCCCAGATTTGGCTGTCATTCGTTAGGCCGTTTGTTTGTTGTTGTTGTTTTTTTCAGGACCAAAAAAATATATAGATCAATGTGCCTGCTGAAGATAGCCAAAAACAATAACTGTAAACATTTCAGAAAGTGGGTCAGTACTCCTAAAGTAGTGCCAACAAGGTCAAAGAGCAAAACACA
The DNA here is from genome assembly GCA_015106715.1 of Bujurquina vittata. NCBI lineage: Eukaryota > Metazoa > Chordata > Actinopteri > Cichliformes > Cichlidae > Bujurquina > Bujurquina vittata. Next base: position 24,617 of record VUQK01043211.1, on the reverse strand, counting down.
GACGTTAGGCCAATTGATAAAAGACCGAAAGAGTCGAGCTGATAAAAAAAAAAATAAAGGGCAGCAGATAGTGGGATGGCTCATTTACTTAAACGATGAAACCGGAGCTCATAAGACAATTCAAAGCTTCATTTAAGGATTTATTACATTATCAACTAATGGGTTTAATTTGTTTAATTAATCACTCAAAAATTGGGTCTAAAACAATGAGAAATATGAAACATGCCCCAAAACAAAGTCAGTGGTTGTTTCAGCTGTAATATATTACATTTTCAATTATAATATTCGAATGACATCAGCTCAATCAATTACCAGTGAAGGTAACTGTTTCTTTAACCCATATAGCTATATTTTATTACATGTAGGTATGTAAGTGTAATTTTACTGTCAAAGAACATGAAATTCTGAATAAACAAAAGAGAAACAATGCTCTGTAAACAATAAATAATACTGAGGTACAGCGGATATTTGAATTTAGCTCCACCTTTGAGCGTTACAAACTGTAATGTGTGTTGTTTCCTGATCAGTCGGGGATTTATACACATTTAAACTCTGTGCTCACGTGTACACCATGCTCCCGTCTCGCTTTGTTATTTTCATAACAATCCGTCACAATGGGGACGAGTGTGATCTTGAATCTTTGTGTCATACAGGGTCTTTATAGGTAACCGCATACACACATAGGCACGAACGCACTCTCACACGCTGACATCCTTGCAGGCTTCTGGTGCTGGAGTGTGGTCAAATTTCTCAGCCTGACACCAGGTTACTGACTTCCCAGCAACACCCCCAAAAAACATGCCATACATACACACACGGCAGACACTTCCTCTTAGAGCTCATTTTGTCTACTTTCACACTGGCTCTGTCTAGGTTTTTTTTTTCATTACACACACACACACACACACACACACAAATTCAGTCAAGACAGAGAAAAATAATAAGTTGTAGAAACTCAAAGGCAATGAATCCAAGAATGTGTAGAAATTGCTATGTTTGTAATGCTTTGTGTGTGTGTGTGTGTGTGTGTGTGTGTGTGTGTGTGTGCGTGTGTGCGTGTGCGTGTGTGTGTGTGCGTGTGCATGTGCGTGCGTGCGTGTGTGTGTGCGTGTGTGTGTATGCTTGTGTTTGGAGTGGTCTGTTTGGGTTAGGGATTGAGGGAGTTGGGTCCTTTTGTGGCTAAATTTTTGTCTTGAGAACTTCCACTTTAATACAGTAACAAGTACCCCCCGCCCGCGTCCTCACACATTCACACACACACACACACACATACAAGTGCACGCGTACACACGGAGACATTTGCCTGGCACAAAATTACATGTTTTCCCGCCCAGCCTTGGTCCAGCTTCCCCATTCACCTGGGTAAATAGAGCAGAAGGAAGGGCCTTTCAATAGAACCCACTACATGGACCCACACACAAACACACGTGCCCACACCCACTACATTCACTATAGGCCCTCCCCTCCTGCCATCACTTCCCAACACTGCAACTGCCCACAAACACACATTTTAATTTTTCCTTAATCCAACATGCGATAAAACGCACTCTCCTCTCCTCTGTCCGCTCCATTGTTGTCTCTAAGCGATCCTGACAAGTCGATTCACAATAGCACGATCATGCCTGACCGCCCCGATTTAGGACACTTGTCACGGGGGTGCCCCAGCCGTCAGCAAATCTGCCCTACATCCACCCTCCATTCCTTCAAAACACGCTCACACAGCCCCTTCAGATGCACACAGGGTGTGGTTCAAAGTAATGGGGTAAAAGTGGTGTGTATGTGTGTGTCTTTCTGTGTGTCTATGTGCCTGTGAGTGTGATAATTGGACCAATGAGATAACAATCCTCAGACCTCAGGTTTGTTTGTGGTCTGCAGTCCAAAACACAGCCAGGCTGAAAATGCGCGTGCACACAAACACATGCACACACACACACACACACACACATTGATAAGGACACACACTTTCTCTTTGTATGTTTAACACCTGTTATGAAACAAGCTAGTGAATAGAGTGGTGACTGTCGCATTCTGACATCATCTTCAAAGTCAGACAGCTGAAGCAAGCAAATGTTCTGCTGTACACTGTCTTTTTCCCCCCTTCTCTTTGTATTTGTGTATGCGCCTGTGTGTGTGATGCAGAGAGGACATATGGGCCAAAAGTGCATGAAGAAGGAAACAAAACAAAACAACAACAGCACAGCAGGCACAGCACAGTTTTAGAATACAGCAAGCCAGCGCGAGGCTTAATGAATATCAGCAGGAAATGTGCATAAAAACATAACTTTTCTTCCTATTTGTTAAATACATACTGGAACAACATAACAAGGTGTATATATCTCTGAAATGACACGATACACGACAGCAAGAGGGTACGTAGTGCACAAAAGAAGTGAACTGTGGAGACCCGTGTGTTAATTGAACTGCGCGCAAGGTCTTCCAGTGTATTCCCACAAGGCTCCGGGCTCTGCATTCAAACGCCAACTTGTATATTTGTGTTTATCTTCTTGTATAATTTAGTAACATTCAAACAGGTCATATCAGAGCAATTAAAACTTATTCTCCTCCATTCTTCTTCTATATTCTTTCTAATTCCCACGGGACTCAAAGGTTGCAGCAACTGCTTCCTTTGAAAACATGGAACTTAATAGCAGCTCTTTCTAAATCCCCTTATTAATTTCTTTTGTCAATGTCAGATAATTGTACGATTATGAAAACTGAGCCTTGAAAATGCTGAAAAACAGACAGCAATGCAGAGGTTAGCACTGCTGTCTCAGCAAGAAGGTTGCTGCTTGTCCCTTTCTTTGGTGATGTTGCCGATTCTCCTTGTGCCTGCGTGGGTTTTCTGTGACAATATGAAGAGAAGTTAGTTGTCGGTATTTTTATATTTCCAAACTTTTGGCTGGTACTGTAGGTGTTTGAACATGCAAGATGACCTTATATTGCGATTAACTCATTTGTTGCATTTTTGCTCAAGCTGTAGTTTTTTGGCACGGCACTTCCGTTTGCTGCTCGATTGAAATGGTGATAAAGACACAGCACTTAAGTAATGAGTAAGGAGGCACAGGAAGAAATGAGCAGCAATGTGACCATAAATGACTATGGGATGATGATAAAATATTTGCAATATCAGAAGAAATAAGGATGAGGCAGAGGGAGCGGATCCCGAATTAAACTCATTTCAACCTTGAGGTCGGTTCTTGATTTCTGATCCGACATCTGGATAGAACCGGTCGTGAACAATTGGAAAGCATGGATACATCCTGCCTTGTGTCAACAGATCAGACTACTGGTACGACGGCACACCATGTCACAAAGCTCAAATCATCTCAAACTGGTTTCTTGAACATGACAATGAGCTCGCCGTCCTCAAATTGCCCCCACAGTCACCAGATCTCAATCGAAGAGAGCACCTTTGGGATGTGATGGAACAGGAGACCTAGCATCATCTCTGTGAATCTATGCCGTGAAGAATTAAGGAGGTTCTGAAGGTAGAAAATAGGGCCAAAGCAGTACAAGCAAGATAGGGCTTAAGTAAGCAATGGCTAAGTGGTTACTTCCTCATTTTAAAATCAAAGTCACATCCACTTATATCACTAACTGTAGCTTAGCCCAGCACTTGCTTTTTAGAACAGAACCAGTTTTGCCTCAAAGGAGGTCATAGGAGTCAGACCGATATGAATGTGGATGAGAAATTCCAACTTGCCAAATAAATCCAGTCTATGGCACATTATGGAGTCATTTTCATCCTTTAAGAGTGAGAGCATTTTTGTAACTCAACAAAGCCACTAAAAGCACACCCACCGTGTGTCATTGTGAGGCTCAGAAAGTGTGCGGCATAGAAGCGCACTTCTCAGACTTCAGAAAAATGTCAAATAATGTCTCACTTTTTTTTTTTTGTTCATGTGAAACAACAGCGCAGTTCTACTAAATAGACAATGTGGAGAAGAGAACCTTAAGATGTGTTAGTTTTGTTGTTGGTTGTACAGACCGTGGAGTGGAAAATTGTGACTCACTTCACATTTATTGTCATGATGAAAGCTGATGTCATATTTTTTTTTGTTGTCTTTCATCTGATGACTTCCATGGAAGTAGACAGGAAGAGAGGTAAAACACTGACAAAGGACGCTCAAAACTGAACGCATCTGTTTCTGCAAGTACTCATGCTCACTGTGTGTGAATCCTAATAAGACTGTCCTGTCCACTTAGGATTAGAGTTACTGTTGGAAAGAGTTGTGAAACGCCCGTGGACAGGTGGCTCTTGGGACGATGGCACAAGAAAAGCTTAGTAGCTGTTATCTGTCTTGTTTGATAGTAAAATACTGCCGGAAAAATATTTCCTATGAAGAGTGATTCAGCTGAAGATGAAAATTACAACATCTCAAGCATTGCTCCCTCTTTGTGTGCTATCCATACGTCGTGTCTCCAGTGGCTGCAGAGAGATGATGTTATCACAGGCGGGAAACTCTGAACAAACACTTTAGAGTGTGTGGGCGTCTGTGATAAATGTACTCAGCAATGCAGACGGCAGGTTTTTAACACCTGTCCCCTTAAAGATAAGCAGCCGATACCAGGCTGGTGGAAAGGTGTTTTTCAAGGGGCTTATCTGAGCTGATGGATCTTGAAAGCTAATCAGCATGGATACATGGCACACATTTATGTACCTGCACTGCTAAGAAGGTTATGCAATATGGGACCTTCAATCACTCAATCTATTTATTTATTACTTTATTACTTTATTACTTTCAGTTCTATCTATCTATCTATCTATCTATCTATCTATCTATCTATCTATCTTCATTCATCTTGAAGAAAGGAGCTGTGACAGAGAGGAGGGATTCTCCACAAGAGTGACAATATAAGGTTGTATGTAAGTGCTGTGTACAAATCGCGAGTGGCTAAAAATTTAGCCCCATATCTTTGTTTTTCCTTGCTTCTGATGTGACCTCAATACTCATGGATCGGGTACAAAATTGGCGCGCTTGTTTTACAGCTGTATAGAATGTCCAGTGATGTTTTGACCCAGCCTTAGGGGCTGAAAATGTGGCGACTAAAACTGCAGTTTTGAGAGCTTGAACAGAAGGCATCTGGACTTTTTTAGGTTTTTGAAGGTTATTGGTTATTTCGCCTCTCATCCAAACAGCCACTCCACAAATGCATGGCACAACATAGGAGAGCCAGCTCAACATGACAAGACTCAGCGGTATACCTGCATGTAAAGGAGGGAGGACGCTCCCTCGAGCACTGAGAAGCCAGATGGCTTGATAGGAGTAAAGGAGACCATCTACGTCTGCTGTGAACGACCATCACTGAACAGAGGCGGCGGTTTACGACCCCAGCTTTCAGCCGCCTGCAGCACTGAGATCTCTTCCAGGCATTTTGAACCCTCACTCACACCTTGCCTCATGTGATCTGAAACGATGATGGGGTGGGGCAATGTCTCCAAGGGGTTTTAGCCTCAGGCCCCAGTGATGGTAATGACCCACACCTTTTTTTCACACCTTGGCTCATGACAACTCACATGATCAATAGTGGGTTAACAACCTTCAATAGGGGTTTATTACCTAGGAGTCTCTGCCAGTTGTTTTATAACTGAAGACGACTCTTCGATGAGAGTTGAAATGACTTCACAAACCTAAAGCAGCCCAGTTGGCTTCTTTTCTAGCTCAGACTACCACAACCTGGAGGACTTAGATCCATACATTCAACTGCAGTTCCTTTAATGGAAACGTGACTCCTAAATTAAAATTCCCTAAAGGAAAATGCTATGCACAGAGACCGAAACTTATTATTATTATTATTATTATTATTATTATTATTAAGTGATATTTGTTTTAATTTTATAACTCGTCCATGTGGATATTGGAAGCTGGACTCATTGATAGCTATTCTGATACAGGGAGATCCTTTTTTGCTGTGTTTTAGGTCTCATTCTCACATCTATAGAAACTTGTTTCCATCACTGGAAAAAAAATCAGGAAAAAAAATTTTATTACTCAAAATTTCAAGACACTAAACCCCAAATTTTGAGATAAAAACAGCAAATCTTTGCTTTGGACAGCAAAAAATAAATAAATAAATATATATACTAAAAAAAAAATCCTGCAAGCGTTCATACACATCCATTTATCTACTTGAAGCCACTGAGCTGCATCTTTTATTCAGCACTAATTCGCAGGTATTGTGTGAGTTGGATGCTTGCAGTTTATGTATGCAGCTAGCTACATTTGATCATGTTAGCTCAGAATTTAGCGCTCCACGCTCCAAATAAGATAACTTCCGGTTTAAAACAAACAAACAAAAAAATGGCGATGTTTCAAAATAATGAGGCCAGAACCAGAAGGTGACTGTGGCTGTGACTCGTGCTTTTTACTGTTTTACACCCAACTGAGAAAGTTCAAGTTTACTTTGTGTCGAAACAGAGAGGGGTACTATAAAGCCTTTTAGGCTAATGTAAAATCACTGTGGCAAAAGATGTAAAGTTTTAGATTATTTACGTAATGCAATAAATGAAGAGTTCAGATGCAAAAGCCTCTAAACGCATAGACCCAATCAGAACGCAAGCTCGGATCATGTGACGTGAAACGTGACTGTAGGTGAGTGTGGTACAAGTCGTAAGATGGTTTTCGTAGGTGAACCTGCGGAGGGATCGTTACTAGCCCCCGGCCCGGCGCCCTCCCCCTTCTACTTCGTGCCGAGAGTCTCTGGCACGGGTGGACCGGTGGCGGCGGAGGCAGCCGTGCAGGTCGGCGGCTTGGCGTCCTGGCGTCGGCGGCTTGGGAGGTCGCCGATCACAGTCCCCGCCCCCTGCCCACGTCGTCACGACCCCACGTCCTATCTACAATTCTGTTATTGATGTAATTATGTTGCCACTTTGTCCCATTAAGGTGTGTGAATGTGTGCAGAAATCTTTTTTAGTTTCATATTTGGGCCTTTTGTCCTCCTTTAAAACCGGGCAGAGGACGGACTGAAGAGAAGGATCACATTTCTAATGCATGGCGCATAAGTATGGATACGGATGCACCTTTTGCATCTTTTTTTTTCTTTAGAGTGTAATAGAGTATATAAGGGTGAGTAATACAGTGAGTTATATATGCAACACTACAGTAACCAGATAAAAAGGCGACTGGACTTTTTTAAGTTTCTTTTTTCAAGCTCCAGACTCTATTATGACTAAGAACAGAGACATTTAGCACTTTTAAAGAAATATGGTGGCTTCATAACAAACTGCTTATTCCAAAGTAACGTGCTATTGTAATCACATTACATTTTGCAGTAACGCTATAATGTAACACACTAAATTCAGGAGTGACCTTACAGTTACAATTATGTTACTTGCGTTACAAAATGCTCTTGGCTGGGCGGATAGGAGGAGGAAAATGGTGTTTGAGGAGTAGACATATGGACAAAAGTTTTATTTTTATTGCAAAAAAGGACAAGAGTGCTAACACAACTTTGACTCTTTCCAAACACCTGCACAGAAAGCATGCTAACACAAAACTAGCCAGGAACCCGGCGTGATGTTAAAGCTGAGTGCATGCCGACCTCACCCAAGCAACCCAAGCCTGAACTGCAACAGGTAACAAAGCAGCGTCATAGACCAGCTTCCATTTCTACCTGTACATGTTTCTACACTGGAATCACTGTGGCGATCGCTTTCAAGTCTCTTTGGGCTGGTTTTCAACTTTGCGTTGTGCTGTCGGTTTGTGTTCATACATGAGAACTAAAAGAAAGATTGCATGTGTGTCCTCTGTAGCCTACACTTTATATTGCAAACTGGTAATTATGTGACAAAACGTTTCAGGCTATTTTATGGAGTAACGCAAAAGTAATCTAACGAGCACTGCATGACATCACTTTCTCCGCTGAGTAATTAAGTAACGTATTGCATTATATTTCAGAACAGTTACAAGTAATGTGTAATCCATTACTGTTATGAGTAACACTGGCTTAAAGTGCCTACAACATGAGCTAAAATAGTAGCAGTCTGTGGTTCGACACCCGGCTGGCTCATTATCCTGCTCTCTTCCCCCACGTTTCCTGTTACTATCCAATAAAGGCGACACCCCCATCCCAGGTCACTATAAAGCTTTCTTAATATAATCGCTGATAAAGCAGCGGCTACGTCTCATCTATATAATGTGTTCTTGAACAGAGACATGCACCATAACAACTGTCTATGGAACTTTATATCAATGGGAGTAAGTCACCATGGAGACTGAAGTTCCTACAGGCTCACCCCTTCTCTCTTTCACTTATGAACTGCATTCTATCGAGCTCCAAACTGCTGTAACAGCACTTGTTGTGTGCGACCGGTGAAGCCAAAGCGGTGCCGCTTTAGCTTTTTTACGTCACAATTTTACGTGAATTTGACAGGAAATGCGCACCTGTATGCATGACAATGTAAAACATTTACCCCACCATTAAGCGCAGCAGGTGTTTGAGTTGTAGAAGTTGTAAAAAGAAAACACAACAGCACTTTAAATTCAAATCTTGTTTATTTGTTGAGTTACGCCATCTGACAACAGCTCAAGTAAAACTGGGGACATTATACACACACCTTGAAAACTTGGTTCACTCACACACACACACACACACACACACACACACACACACACACACACACACACACACACACACATACACACACACACACACAGGCAAAACCACAGGCTTCACAGTGTAGTTATCTGGATGCAACACTGGGGTTGTGTGACCAAACACCCAAGCAGAGGCGCCTTAGCTCATCAGCAGAAAAAAAAGGGTGGTGGGGGTGGAGGGGTGTTGAGGTGTGTGTGTGTGTGTGTGAGGATGTGGAGAGTGTGTGTATGGGGGGGCAGGATTCAGGGTGGTGGGAGCACAGCCGCGCAAAGAGATAAGAAGTTGTGGGATTGTCGAATCGAGAGACAGAAAGCACAGAGAACAGATGGATATATAGACAATGTGTGTGTGTGTGTGTGTGTGTGTGTGTGTGTGTGTGAGTGTGTGTGTGACAGAGAGGGTAAGAGGTTATACTTTGTTTCTTTGGTGTCAATACTGGAAGTCACATTTTGTACTTGAGGCCCTCCACTGCTGGATGCAGTTTAACTCACACAATTCACACAACAATTCACACAACTCTTCAATAGCCAGATGTTTCTTTTATGCACACAAAACAAGGTTTATGCTCAACATGACACAAATGCATGTGAGTTTGTGAGTTTTTACAGAAGCAGAACTACATGACAAACACTAACCTGTCACATTGTGGATTTTGAGCTGATTTCCATAATATGAGTGTCATATTTTAGATACACAATGCTCTAACAACTTTACCACAAAACATAAATGCCACTCTAATGAAATTTTAAAACCTCTTTCTCCAGAAAATCAGTTTACAACCTACATCTGTCGTGCTCAGCTCTTATCCACTCACCACGTACCATCTGCTGGGTGCAGCTCTCTACCTTACTTTTATCAAAGAAGCCGTTGGGGGTATTTCCAATTCTTCCCGGAGTTTTTTGGTCTTGAGTAGTGCAGTGCAAGCTGGGAAAAGGTTGAAGGTGAGAGGTCGCTGTTGGATAATATTCCTTAACAAAGATACAGGTTTAAAGAGTGGGCCAGACCCTGAATGTGTCTCTCCATGAAACTGATATCCAAATAAGTGGGACGTATTTTTGTCCAGGCAGCGCATGCGCGTTAACACCATCGCATCAAATAACGTGGACTCACGTTATCACAAGGAAACTTAACTCTCAAGCTGTGTGGCTACTACAACATCCTGCGTGCAGAGTACTCACGCGCAAACAGGCAGATGAGTCTCGCACCTTTTCTTTCATGTACGTGTACAGTGGTGCTTTAAAACAATGACGTCAAAAGTGAGAAACAATGCAGCAAAGAAAAAAACAAACAAAAAAAAAAACACCTAAAATGATTCTAAGAATCACAAACA
>VUQK01043211.1:1760-12116 GCA_015106715.1 Bujurquina vittata | reverse complement strand
TTTTTTTTACATAGAAATATTGCTTTGTCTTTTAGCACTTTAATTTTGTAGGCAAGGCCCTGTTCTTTTGCGCATGAGCAAAAAAAAAAAAAGCCCTGCCCGACTCCACCCATCCTGAGTACAAACCACACACACACACACACACACACACAGAGCACCTGACCACAGTAGGTACCCCTTCTTGACCACAATTCACTGCAGTCAAATTATTCCCCCAATACATACCATGACCACACCTAATGCTCACATAATAATAAGGCAGGGCCTTATTATTATTATTATTATTATTATTATTATTATCATTATTATTAGCAGCGATAATCCAGAAGCAGCACTAATTTCACCAAGATTGACTGAATATAAGTGTTTGTTTTCATGGTTGGAATAGATCACTATCAGTCATTGGCTTAGTCATTCATCGATTACTGAATTGATGAGTGAAAGTTGTGTGCTACTTCGCGGGGAACTCCCGGCTGCAAAGTCCTTCCTTTGCACTCACATATGCAAACAGGGGCACACCTGTCTGCAGGGAAACCACCTCCATGGGCATGACCTCAGATAAGTTGATCATTCATTTTAATGCACAAAAATGGGAGCAATAAATATGGACAGGAAACCCCCTCTGTTACATCTTAGCACTTGTACGGCGTAGAGGAATTTATCCTGACTAGGTTGTCTTTAAGTGTTATTGTGTGGCACGTTAGTCAGATAAGTTGTAAAGTACAGGTGTGCAACCCTTTGGACAGATAATTTTCTGGGCGGGGACAAGTTTTTCATATGCAAACACATTCACACACACGCATGTGTAGGGGCATCTGAGTAGATAACCCAGTGGCATGCAATTTTATCACCCAGAATGGTATTGTATTTTTTGAACTGCAGTATAAAGGATATTTCCAACACACACAGTGTATCGATCCAACATTTTTCTATTTCTCTCTGACAGAATCATCACGTTAGACTGACCAAACTTTATTTTAATACCAGGTACTGGCATAACGCAGTTTTAAGTGTGTCAGAGCACACTTAAAACTTAAAACCTTATTTTCTTCTTTTAGTCTCCATCATTTGCTCAGTATCCATGGGGTTGCATTTCCACCCTGTTAGGGAAGCTGGTCCAGGCTAACCTTGGGAATACATCAGGTGTGTGTCTGTGACATCCTGTGTCCAATGCAGTTTTGCTCTGTCCTTTGCAAGGGTTCAAATCACACAGAATTGGATTCTATATGTCATTCCTGTGTCTAACGACCTGCCCTCGTCATCTGCTCTGAGTGACTCGATGTGGCTTCCATGAAAAAATGCATACAGCAGAGAGCTGTTTCAGGGTCAGTTCCAAACACTGTGTGGCCAAAGGATTGTCTTGAATGGTTCACAAGAAGAACTGCTGAATTGTAGTACTCTGGTTTCTTCCTACAGTCCAAAGACATGTACTTAGTGGGGTTAGGTTAATTGGTGACGCTAAATTGCCCAGAGGTGAGAATGTGAGTGTGAGTGGCTGTCTGTCTCTCTGTGTTAGCCCAGGCTGGCGACCTCTCGCCCTATAGCAGCTGGGGTAGGCTCCAGCCCCCACTCACTCACCTAATTTAAATCGGGCATGGCGTTTACTCGATATGAGCAGAAGGCTGGAACTAGAGTACACCTCATATTAGTTTTAGTTTTCAGTCACAGTTTGGTAAGGTTTATGTAGCAAAATTACTTTGTTAGGGTTTTTTATGGGTTTCATAATTTAAACACGTCTGCTGAAAGTCATATAGAGAATATTTTTTTAATGTCAATCCTAGGTTACGGTGCTAGCTGCAGCTGCAAAATAATGTGACACCATGTAGAAAACTGTGAAGTATCTGATTGAATGAGGAGCCCACCACAGACTGAACTTATGAACACCCCTTTTTTTTTTTAAATAAGTTAATAATAAGTTAATAAGTTTTTAAAAATAAGTTTTTTTTAAAAATAATTATTATAATTTAAATACAATTGTGTCACCTTTGTCATATTAAACTACATTTTTGTGTGCCTTGTAACAGTAAGAAAAATTCGAACAGTGCTAATCCTCTTATGAATTGAGCCAACTCTCAATTTTGTTTCCCGTTTCTGTCAAAGAACGGCTTTATGCCTTTACTTTTGCATTTTCACTGCAGCTAAAATTCAAGCTCTACTGCTATTTCAAGGATTTTGATCACTAAACAATATCATGTACAAATACATTGTACATTGCAAAACAATGTACAAATTGTAAAAGAGTATTGAAAATATCCACGCTAAAAGATAGCTTGAGTATACCTCAGAGTTAAATCCCCACTCTGAGGGGGTTGGGGGCAGAAAACAGGCTGTTCCTGAATCAGCCAGAGGCAGACATTTTCTGGGAGGCCTTGGTGATGATTGCACAACAGGAAACACGAGGCCTTGATAACTCACATATACAAGGGCAATACAAAAAGTGTGTGGGCATGTTGCTTAGAACATTCAGAGATGGGGTAGAGTGAAACACAGCGTGTATGTGTCACAGCGACATGGCCCTATCTGATGCTCCTCTCTACACACCTCAGTAAGTACAGGATATATACGGGGGTGTGTGAGCGTGTGTGTGTGTGTGTGTGTGTTTGTATGCAAGTTGTGAAGCTGGAGATGTGTTTAGGGCTTCAGGTAGCTGCCAGAGATGAGCATGTGTGATTAATGGTACTGGGGCTCATAGCTGTCAGTCACACTCTAGGATACTAAAATAATAATAATTTTAAAAAACCACAAAACAAAAACAAAAAAAAAACAGGGAGGCGAGAAAAGAAGAAAGAAACATGCAGGAAAAACAAAAGAAGGTGTCAGTAAAAGGGAGGGTAATTATTTGGATGGATGTGCACCTTCCTTCTGTAATCTCTCTATGCGTGTCTCTATTGCTCTGTAATAGAGACGCGCATTCTACAAGCTGCCTTTTCTGGGAATACTGGACAAGACAGAACTTGCACATAGGCCCGAGATGAGTTAAACACACACAATATACACGTGTTGAACCGGTCAGACAGCACTTAGTAACACTTCATCAGAAACATGATAGGGTTTTGTCATGAGGGAGTTATTATTCTCCTGCATCCTTGAACAATATACTTATGAGGATAACACATTAAACTAACCCTTCACACCAAGAGGTTAGAGATTTGCTCACTTTTGCCAAGACTACAAAGACAGGTGCACTTTCTTTTTTTGTGTTTTGTTGTTTGGTCAAACACACAGAAGTGGGATTTTCTGATCTGACTCTCAGTGCTTTGCTTTACTTGAAGCTTAACATCTGGGGCCTTGTTGCCGTGTTTGGGAGCTTGAGAAAGAAGCTCAGACAACCTGGATTCAAATCGCAGTCTAGATCGGCCACAGAGAGCTTCTGTGAAAGAAAGCAAGCTTACTCTTGGATTTTAGGGCTTACAGAGTACGGTCCAAAACCCAGAAAATATCCAGTGAGTGGCAGATCTCTGGAAGAAAATGCTTTATTGATTCAGACGTCAGAGGAGAATGGTCAGACTGATCATGGTAACTGTAACTCAAATAACCAAACCAACCAAGATATGCAGAAGAGCATCTCTTAAAGCACAATACATATCAGATGACCACACCAGGTCCTGTCAGCTAAGAATATGAAACTGAGGCTACAATTTACATAGACTCACCAAAATTGAACAATAGCAGATTGGAAAAATGTTGCCTGGTCTGATTTCTGCTACAGCACTTGGATGGTAAGGTCAGAATTTGGTGCATGGATCCATCCTACCTTGTATCAACAATTCAGGCTGGTGAACTGGTTTCTTGAACATGACAGTGAGTTCATTGTACTCAGATGGTCACCAGATCTCAGTCCAATAGAGCAGCTTCGGGATGTGGTAGAACAGGAGAGTCCCATCAGGCACATCTGCAGCAACTGTGTGATGCTGTCATGTCAATCTGGATCAAAAGCTAAAATCTAAGCTAAAGAGGGTCCAACCAGGTAATAGCAAGGTGTACCTAATAAAGTGCCCAGTGATTGTATAGTTGTGTCATTCTTTTCTGCTTTGTTTCAGTGCTACCTTTTCTCATATTTTGTTGAGTTGACGCGTCTGTAGATGTTTAATAATGCTTTCCTACTTGCCACCCTGCACAAGACTCATTAGAGCCTAAGGTTTTGTGGCTTTAGAACATGTTGAAGTTTTTTTGTTTCTTTTTTTTACTGTGCCCTTGTTCTTCGATCCAGTTTAATGACCGTCCAATCAGGCACATTCAGATCTGGTTTATATCAGATGGGAAAGACAAGGTGACTGAGGCCACTGGTTCACAAGGCTGACACATGAAAAGACTGACCAAAAAAAGAAAGAAATGAAATGAAATGAAGGACAAACCCCATGGGTCAGAGTTTAAAAAGGCTTGTAGCAAAAGTCTACAGTACTACATGTGGTAACGTCATTGCTGTCACACAGAAGAGTTCAGATTCCTGTCCGGGCAGGCTTGTGTAGTAGTCACATGTCGGAATAAGACATGTGAGGTGTTACCAACTCAAGCAAAGAAGTAGATTTAAATAGTAATCTTAAATTACTGCATCGTGTTATCTGTGTTTGTTGCTTTAATGCAACGCTGCACTTATTTGGATGTGAAATGGAATGGCTTTAACTTCTTATAAAAGGGCTTTTATTGTGAAACATTTGCAGGCAGACCATATGCCACAACAGCTGGACAGAATTATTTCCCCCCGCTGCCGCCTGTATCTGGAGATCAGCCTTTGTTTGTGGCAGATATGCCCCCAGCCATCATCGGAGACCAGACTTTAAATGGCTACCTGTTTTTATTTGAGGACAGGCAGCACAGAAGTTGCTCCATAATGCTGATCGATGCTTCATCAAAACAGTCCTGGCTGAAAAAGCTGCTGATGTTTGTGGGTGCAAGTAGAGCATCCCAGCCAGAGGAGGATGTAAAGAAAGGACGTTTATTGATTCATAGAAATTATTTTTGTGTGTGTAACTCGTGAAAAATCCCGAGCAGGAGCTGGACACTCAGACAATATTTGTCTGGGCCCAATCACTTCAGATTGACATAATGGAAAGTTTTTGGTTTTGCATTATGGGGAACTTGCAGAAGACAAATTTCTTTGGTACTGGTGTGCGTATGTGTCTGTATATATGTGTGTGTGTGTGTGGATTGAGGGGGTTCTCTGAAACAGGATGTAGCAGCGCAAATGCTTAAAAGTTACTTTTGCGTGTGTCTACATAAGAAATGAAGCAGCAAAAAAAAAAAAGAAAAAAAGAGGTCCTTTACTGTAAGCCTTAGGTCCGTGCTGTGCCCATGGCAGGGACTTTACCACAATCAGAAGGCAGAGCCGGTACCCACGCATAAAAATCTCAGTTTGAGCTTTGCTTCAACATTGTGTAATGCAATATTTTACAAACATGCAGCTGAAGGATAATTTGCCAAATCAACACAGTCAAATGCAAAACTATGCAAATAAGATGCAAACAGTGAGTCAGTCCCATAATGGAAAATTTCTTTTGGCACTATTGTGAGTGAGTAAATAATATGAGCCTAGTCTTAAGGCTTCAGCTATGGTTACACAACAGCCCTGGTTAAAATAATGAGATGGCCTTCTTTCTTTCTTTTTTTTTCTTCTTTTTTTCTAACACTGTGGTTCAGTGTTGGCACTGTCAGCTCACAGCAAGAAGGTCCTGAGTTTGACTTTCTGTGGGGAATTTGCATGTTCTCCCTGTCTCTGCATTGCTTCTTTCTGTGGCTCCCTCCCAGACAGTCCCACAGTCCAAAGACACGGGGAAGTTATAATATAAATGTGAACATTGTCTCTTCCAAGCCTCGTCCAGAAATTAAGAAAATGGAAGGATTTTCCTAAGTATGGTCATTAATCCATAATTAAGCTAGTTTATTATAACTAGCCTAATGTTTTGGTTTGTTACCCTTTCTAAAAAAAAACAAAAAAAAAAACAGGGGTCATACAGGTCAACCTACAGATTTTACGTCTGTGAGCTCTTTGCAGTTTTTTTTCTCCTGGTATGTTCATTGAAAGACTGTCCTGGGCGCAGTGAAGCTTTGAATGAAACGCCCTCAATTAGCTTTAGTACTGTGCAAAAGTCTTGAGCCACTTGCCATTTCTTGGTGTTTTGAAAGGAACATGGGAAGTAGGTGCAGGGATTTATTGAAGCTTGTGCAAACAATTACGGGAATGCAGCATATTAGGCAAACACAGATTTTGAACAATTCTAATGAGTTTGAAAGTCAATATTTGTTGTGACCACCTTTATTCTTCAACACAGCCTGAACCCTGCGAGGCAGCGTTCTTGTCATCTCTTTAAGTAGTCGTCAGGAAGAGTTCTCCAAGTTTCTTGAAGCACATTCAAAGCTCTTCTTTAAATGTCGGCTGCCTTTTGTTCCATTCTCTGTCAAGATGATCCCACACTGCTTCAATAATGTTGAGGTCCGAGCTCTGGGGAGGCCAATCAATGATTGATAGCGTTCCATTGTGTGTTTTTCTATCCAGGTATGCTTTTACTGCATTAGCAGCGTGTCTGCATCATTGTCATGCTGAAAAATGAAGTTGTTTCAAATCAGAGGCTTTCTAGATGGTATTACATGATGGATCAAAATCTGATGCTACGTTTGTGCTCATATTTCCATCAATGTTGACAAAATCGCCAACGCCACTGGCTGAAATGGAGCTCCATCGCAAGTCAAAGCCTCCACCCTGTTTTACAGATGGCTGCAGATACTGACTATTGCACATCTCTCCTGATCTCCTCTGTACATATTGATCACTCCATGAGAGCTGCTGCCACTGATTTTCAGTTCAGTTCTTGTGTAATGTGGCATGCCTCAGCCTTTTCTCTCTTCCTTAAAATTATCTTCTTGACAGCCACTCTTCCCATTAGACCATTACAGGTGAGTTTTCAGTGAACAGTGGATCGATCAACTGAAGGTTCTGTGTCATTAATTTCCCTATTTCCTACCTAAGAATATGATTTTCAAATACTGTTCATCTGCTGTAAAGAGTTTTTTACACTTCCAGTTTCTTGAGATTTTTAAGGACACACTGTACAACATGCTGAGTCAAAGAACGTCACATTTTGGCTGATATCTTTTTGGGAATCAACTTCCATCCATCCTCTTATCCCTCTACACAGAAAGGCCCAGGCCAAGGTGGATTCAAACCCAGACCTTCTAGCTGTGAGGCAACAGTTCTAACCACCTCACCACCGTGCTGCTTGTTGGTGCAAAACTACAATTTAATGCCTGTCAAACTGTGTTGTCTTTGGCCTTTTTTTATATAGAGTCAACTAAAGAAATAGCCACAAATGATGTGGTTTTGTGACAGGCTGCTGGCAGCAAAGATCCTAAAGAACCAATAAAATGAGTTCTTTGCTAAGTTTCCTGTTATGTGTAGGCACAACACTGGTTCATCCCTTGAGTTAGGTGCCCTTCTTATGCTCGAATGATTCAGAGGTCAGTGTTAAGTGGCTTAACAAAGAAAAAAAAACATTCCTCTTAAAACAATCAGACACAAAGACTGGACTGAAAATGAGCGAAAAAGCAGCAACTGTCCAAAGAAAAGCTTTGAAAGACCTTCCTTGGTTTTCTGTGGCCTTGAGCAACCGTTCCTTGGAGAACGGTTGCTCAGTCTGGCTCTTTGGAAGTACAATGTAAAGAAAAGTGGGGTGGCTCAAGACTTTTGCACAGTACTGTACAACAATAAATCATTAATACAATGCAGGTGCAATTTTAACTGCATTTCAACTGCTGTTTTTAATCTATGTTTTTGCTTTTATCTGTGTAGCATTTTACATGGGATAACTTCTTAAAAATTCAAAACAAAAGAACTAAAAAAAGCATTTATTATTTTTAATAATGTAATAATGTTTTTATTGCCACACAAAGGTTGCCATGGGGAGAGAGGGCAAAAGTTCAGAGCCGAGTTCAGCTTTAGTTAGAAACAGTGCTGCACGACATCATAGCGGAGCAGGCACCATCACCTATGGAGCTAAATTCTGCGGTATAACCAGCATATTGAAGGGATTGAAGGTCAAATATGCTACTTAGTTCCTTACTTAGCTCACAATAATTCCCCAGCCTGTTCCTTAAAAGAGCAGGAAGAAGTGGTGAATGAAAGAAATCCATCCAGATCCAGCTGATAAATGACAACCAAGAACAGGTTTGACAGCTCTGACTCAGTCCTTCCAACAAAAGACAGGCATGGATGGAGGGAGGCAGAGGGAGAAAAAGACAGAAAAAATGTCACATCACTGGCAATTCCAGGTACATTAGTGGGTCACATGCACCATCAGAACCACACCCAAGTATTTTTTTTCTTCTATGAATTTTTCTGTATGCAGCTAAATTAAAAACTGCAGCAAAAGGTGTCTTCTTAGATGCGCTCTCTGGCAGTTTGATAAAAACCGCTGGGCATTAATCGCCTGTCTCTAAGCTGAACACACCTCACCACACAGTTAGGAAAACATTGTGGTCCAGAGGTGGCCAGCTGATGCCTATCTAGCAGTTTTTCTCATGAATCTGGTTCTTAATCCCTCTGCCTGCCAGTTTAAGTGTCAGGTGGACTACCCCAAGCGCAATACACTGAACAGTGCCCCTAGTTTTTCCCAAGCAGCCCCATAGTATCTTTTATCTGCCACCCCGACGATTTCCTTTTTCTTTTCTTTTTTTCTACCTAGACCGAAAAACGCCCGAGGTTTTTCTCATGGGAAAATCTTGGAGAGGTATGTTGCTCCGTGAGCAGGGAGTGAGAGTGGAATCCCGTTCTTCTGGCTCTAATCTCGCTCCCTGTTCATGATCCCATCCCAAAGTCTGCATCACGGTCGGCATCGTGTCCGGACTCGCCGCAGATGTTAGGAAATTCTCGCTCAGCCGGATTCAGAGGTTTTGGTTGTACACAACACCTTTTCCACTACTTCTCTCTGACTCTTCCTTCTAGCTAATTTCTTGATTCACATTTTTCTTTTTAGAAAATCATCCATCTGTTTCTGTCATTTTGATTTTCACCCTTACATCTCCACACACTAACATTTGAGCTTTCAGGACACTCTAATTTCTTTAAATAAAGTGCGACAGGAGAATCTGAAGGGTTCATCGTGAAAACTTTAACAGTGGGCTTTATGTGAGAAGGAAAATAACTGAATAAAAGTGGAATTAAGTGGATAAACAGAGGAAACTGAATTGATGGGAGTGGAATTAGTAATGGAAAGATCCACTATATCTGCCCGTACATCTGCTGCTCCACTATACTTAACAAACTCCCCAGTCAAGTCAAGTAAGTCAAGTCACATGATTTTCAGTAAGCCGAGTCTCTTTGGGAGGAAAACAACTTCAACAAGGAAGTGATGTTTGCCACCTGTGTAATATAACAAATGTGTATTTGCATCTTTTAAAACGTAAAGGTGTTTGAAGAACATGAACATTGTGCTGCGTGTCAAGTGATGGTTTAAATGTAGCGTGATGCACAAGGTCAAATTCCAGATGCATGCGATTCCTTACCGTGCAGAGTGATTAAATAAGTATTTCTCCACAAAAGGAAGCAAGAGAAACAACAGCAGGTAACACCTGCACACCCGCACTTGGTGCTTTTTTTTCTGTTTTATTGACATGAAAAACCACATCATCAGCAATTAATTAGTCACACACATACAGATGCATCAGGGACATCATTTGGAAAAAGTGGAAAAACTGCTTTACATCTTGAGCCGCTGCCAGCATGCCGGCTTCTTAAGGAGGGGGGGGGGAACTAATGCAACTTTTTGTGAATTAAGCATGGGTGCACACTGGACTTGCTCTGAAAGCTACGTTTGAAACTTTAATCTATTTAAAAATGGTTCTTTTTTTTAAATTTACGTTTTCCTGCACTGCTTGATGCATATGTGTGGGTGTCTGCAATTATTTGATTGCTAACTGTTCAGTGGGTGGTTTTGCCCATCAAATCATGCCACGATGAGGTCAAATCCTCCCCTTGACAAACACTGGCTCCTGATGAGGTATCTGAAAAACACAGGACAAGATATGTGTGGAAGAATATGACTTTGCATATGGAATAGTCTCAATATACAAGAAGATTAAAGCTTTTACAACTGTTTAGAGAAAATGTAGAGGAAAAAAAAGGCCTGCTGTGAAGGTGTGATAAGGAAGCTGGCACTCTGGTCAAAGGCGCTCATGGTGTTCTTTGTGCTCACCAAAAGTGAAGGAAGTAACTGTCTGAAGAAACAGAGCTTGAGAGACAAGTTTAAGGAGTCAGAAAAGTGTGTGTACATGTGTGTGTGAGTGTGTTTGTGTACTGGGGAAGGGGGGGGGGGGGGACCCCGTGGAATGAACGGGGGGGGACGGGGCCGGGGCCCACCGGAGACA
>VUQK01043210.1:12394-26624 GCA_015106715.1 Bujurquina vittata | reverse complement strand
TCCTAAAAGGGAGCTTTCTTTGTAATTGGTCAGTCTCTGGAAGCCTGTCGAGGGGCAGCACCCAGAGCTTGCTAGCTGCATTTCCTGTAGTTTGTCTGAGAGCGTCTGAGCTTTGCGCTCACGTGTGCAATGTTTACTTTATACTTTCATACAAACTGCGATTTAACATGAAATAAAGAGGGAGCAGAGAAACAGACGCTCAGCATCAGCACCATGAAGGGTGGAAGGTTTAAAAATAAATACATTTTTTAAAAAAGAATTAAATAAAAAATAAGAATTACAAAAATTTTAAATTAAAAAATAAATAAAAATTAATAAATAAAAATGCAAATACATTAAAATTAAATTTAAAACAATTAAAATACAATTTAAATACATTTTTAAAAAGTGAGGATTTAGAATATACACGCACGCACACACAATCTCATTCGCTCGGCTGCTCACCTGACCAGGGTTAGAGGAAGAAGAAGAAGTGGAAGAAGAGGAGGAGGAAGAGGAGGAGCACGGCAGGGGAGGCCGCATAGCAGACGTAAGAATCAGCTGCAGGAGGAAAAGAGCCAGGAGACAATGAGTGAAGGAGGAGATCCACAGAGCTGGGATTCAAGGTGGGAAAAGTGTGCCTGATTCTTCAGACTGAGTCTTCTTCACTGCTGAGACACAAGCTCATCTTCACTTCCACACTTTCGATCAGAAACATTTTTAATGAAGCCTCTACATGATCAAAGGAAAAGATGAGCTGTGCAGATTGTAGAAATCCTGCTTAATCTGTGCTGTGAAGCAATAAGGACGACCACCCCGGGACCACCAATGTGTACCTAATGAAGTGGCCACTGTGTGTTACAGGTGGAAATGTGGCGCTTCATGATTATTGTGTGTGTGTGTGTGTGTCTGTGTGTGTGTTTTAAAGCAGTAACTCTTTCCCTCCAACTGGCTCATTTTAATACTGGTCATCCTTTCAGCAGCTGCACACGCTGCCAGCAGCAGACCACAATACATGTGGAAATATATGTAAATGTGTGTGTGTGTGTGTGTGTGTATGTTTACCATCTGAGCTCTCAGCAGCACCTGGTCTTTGCTCGACCCTTTGAGACCTTTCCCTAGGAGCAGTGTCTGCTGGGATACCTTTTGGGAGGGGGATGGGTTCTGATTGGCTCGCACAAGCCCAGGTGTGCCCGCAGGGTGAGCCTGGGATACCTGGAACAACAGGAGGAGAGGGAAGCAATTAAGGAAGACTTTTTATGATGTTTCCTCAAATAGCAAGAGAGTCACGTGTGTGTGTGCGTGCGTGTGTGTGTGTGTGTGTGTGCGTGCGTGTGTGTGTGGAGGGTGGAAACCCAGAAAGTAAACAATGAACTGGCATCTTTTTGTGGTTCTTTAATCTCTAATTTCAGGTTTAATTTGGAGAGACTGCAGCTGTGGTTATAAACAGTTTATTACAGTAAAAGTGCCGCAGGTGAATCTGCAGGTCAGACTCTCAGCTTTAATTCATAAATATTTAGGAATTAAAGCCATTTTCATACACCTGATCTGAGCAGCTCTGACAGTGCAGGCTGGACTTCAGGCAGTCGCTGACTGTAAACAGATTTTCACCAAGTGTTAAAAACAATGTGTGTAATTTGTGTGTAATTTGTAAACCTGCAGAAGAAACGCTGAAACCCTCTGAGGCTGAGCTCTGAGCGCCGGCTCATAACAGCCCGTTTAAAGGTTCATCAGGGCTGCTTTTACACCATAGACACCTGTTTATAGTGTGTGTGTGTGTGTGTCTGTGGCTCACTAACAGCGAGTGTCAGGATGTGAAACACACTCAGATGAAAGCACACAGAGGAAACTGTAATCCCACACAGTGAGACACTGACCCAGATGGAGGCTGACAGGTGAACGGCCTCAGACTGTTAACTACGGTTAGGGTTGTGTTTACATGGAAGCTTCCAACACTGGAATAATTACTGCTGTTCATAACTCCAAATTTATCACAGTTATTTTCTCAAATAATTCACAATTTCGAGGTACTGGCCTCTGCTGAGGTTTCATTAAAATTCTCATCATCTGACTGCTGTAACCCTCAGGGCGGAAATTCCTCTAAGACCACTGGGGGCAGGCTCCAAAGGGAGTCAGTCCCCACGGTTACACCTTCACAGCAGGAACAAATACTCACAGAGGGACCGTCTCTGTGGACAGGTTCTCCCTGCTGCCCTCCCCTCTGCCTGCTGGAGTCGGAACGAGCCTTTTTAGGGGGTTATCTGATGAACATTATGGCTGTTGTATAAAAGCTGCATCCGCTCCAGTTTATGGATGCAGCTTGCTCTGTGCACACTGGAAGCCATGACATCATGGCGGCTCTGCCCCACTGGGAGATATGGTCTAGGACACAAACACAGTCCTGATGCTGGAATTCCTAAGACTGATTGCAGCAGCCTGGAAACGTGTTTATTTCTGCTCTGCAGTGTGAGTGTGTGGGACTGACTCACAGTTAGGCCCAGCCTAAAGTGTTCTTAGAGACCTTTGTGTTATTGTGCTGTAGAAAATGCTCAGACAGATTTAATAACTCAGCTGTGACCCCTGAAAGTGGACCCCAGCAGTGGACTCCATCAGTGGACCCCAGCAGTGGACCCCTGAAAGTGGACCCCAGCAGTGGACCCACTGGACCCAGCAGTGGACCCCTGAACAGTGGACTCCATCAGTGGACCCCAGCAGTGGAACCCTGAAAGTGGACCCCAGCAGTGGACCCCATCGGTGGACCCCAGCAGTGGGGGCAGGCTGCATGTTTCTAAGTGCTCCTGTGGATTTTATGGAGGTCAGCGTGTGGCCTGTGGTGCATCCTTTACCTGTCTGCCAGGTGGGCTGGCTGGTGTGTGAAACGGTGTGATTGGCGTGGAGGTGGTGGAGACGACCCTGGCGTTCCCGTTGGTCAGGCTGGTGGAGGTCTTGATAGTCGTGGCGGTGTTGTTGTGCGTTGCAGAGGAAGTTGGGGAAGGAGAGAGGAGGGGCGAGGCGGCTGTCGTTACAACAGGAGAGGAGGAGGAGGAAGGAGGGAGGAGAGAGGAGGAGGTGGGGGTTTGTGTGGTGGGAGATGGTTTGGAGGAACTGCTGTGGCGGGAGTATGTACGGAGGGTGGGGGTAGGGTTGGAGGTGAGTTTAGGGGGAGCCGGGACGAGGATGTGAGGAGACGGAGCGCCTGCCGCCGCCGCTGCCTTCGGTCCGTGGTTTGCAGTGATGGAGGGAGCAGGGGTAAGAGGCGGAGGAGGGGAGGAGGTGGTGGGTGTCAGTGTGGGTGCGGGGGAGTCCAGGAGCATAGGGTTGGGCGTGAGCCGAGGAGGGGTGGGGGTGGTAGGGGTGGTGGAGGGC
Organism: Bujurquina vittata; assembly: GCA_015106715.1. Lineage (NCBI taxonomy): Eukaryota > Metazoa > Chordata > Actinopteri > Cichliformes > Cichlidae > Bujurquina > Bujurquina vittata. The sequence goes on along the minus strand of VUQK01043210.1, from coordinate 23,279 downwards.
TCAGCGGCGGTCTGAGGACTCGTTCCATTGGTGGCTTCGCCGTGATCTGATTGGCTCTGCCGAACCAGCTCCCTGTCCATCCTTCAACACTGAAACACACTGAGACACACACACACACACACACAGTTATTTTGTTGCAGAGCAAACTGACCAATCACATCATTTCTTCTAAGGAACACAACAAGGAAGTCCTCGAGGTTTTTATGAGGATTTATTATTCTGTTCATGTAAGACATGTTACTGAAGGTGAGGGTTGGTCTTCGTTATTATTGGATTATGAGTTTAACTGTTAAATATGATTCTGTCCTGTTTAAAGGAGCTCTGCACATCTCTGTGCCGGCCCGGGAAAGCCGGAGGTGTCGGTTGGGAATGTAACAGTCCACAAACAAAGCTGTTCCAGCAGCACGCTAACCCGTCTACAGCGAGGCCACGCCCACACAGATGTTCCAGCAGTCCGAGCGAGCAGCCAAAGCTGGATTTTCAGGTTAGAAAGCAGACATGAACAGGCTTGTGTGTCTCTACACACACAGCACAGACTCACACTCCTTAAACAGGCCCTGCTTTCAATGTTTCTGGACATGAATTTCCCTCCTTTATCTATTTCCAACACATTCTCATCTGTACTTCTTTCAGCGGACTCTCTCTCTGCATGCCCTTCACTACATCCATGAACCTCCTCTGAGGTCTTCCCCTCCTGCCTGCAGCTCCATCTTCAGTATCTCCACCCTCCCTCCCCTGCACATGTCCAAACCATCTCAGCCTCTCCGACTCTGAGCCGTCCTTCTGATGGACTCATTTCTGATCCATCCTGCTCACTACAGTGAAGACCTGAACATCTTCAGCTCAGCTCCTGTCTTTGTGTCAGAGCCTCTGTCTCCAAACCACCACAGCAGGTCTCACTCGCCTCCACTCTGCTGCTCTCTCTTGTCCACTGCTCTGGTGCACTGTCTGTTGCTCTGGATGGTTCAGTGATTTAAACTGGCCCACCTTCATGACCATATTTGTACTGATTTGTGTTGATATGTACACCACAGGGTCAGGATCACCGGTGACCGCTGTGGTAGGACAGTTAAGGTGTGTGTCTGAGGACGTGGTGACGCTGTTGCGCGGACTTTGAAGCTCCGCCTCTTTGATAGTCGCAGCGTCGTGTTTCAGCTTCAGCCGTGTTTTTGGATTCGAGCCACTGCATCTGCAGAGGAGCTCCAACTGCTCCAGCATGAAGATTTACTCATTTTTGTTCTGGTTTTTGGCCTTTCTGATATTTTATAGAGCAACAGACTGATTATTACTCGAGCCTGTAAATCAATCAGCAATGCAGGTAATCCTGCACCTGCAGCTGAGGCCTCACTGGATCCTGAAACTCTGCACGGCCAAAAAGAAAACGGGAACTGATGAGCGCGCCATCGAGAAGATAAAGTTTTTCAAATGCAGCTTTATCTTTCATCATTAACAAACAGCAGTGAAACGTCCGCCACGTGCCACTGATCTTCATATTTATTCAGTGAGATGCAAACGATGAAAAAAGACATTTTGCATGTATTGAAATTTGAATGCAGTTTTAGCTGATGACCTTGCACAGCATTTGCCTAAAGCCCTCTGGTCCCCATGCAAAGCCACCATGCTTGAGATGCTTGTGTACAGAGTGGTTACGGAGCATAGGTGCAGATTCTGGGGGGGTTCAGGGGACACGTACCCCCCCGTTATTTAAAACATATTTATGTGGAAGAAGCAGAGGAAGGTTTTAAACCATGGAGGAGGAGGAGGTGGTGGTCTGCTATCAGAACATTTGTTGGGAACTGAGACTGTTGCTGCTAGTTTGCAAAATAATCTGAAGATAAAGTTGCTGGTCTTTCTCAAAAACACAGCAACTCCTGTCACTCACTGGCCAGTTCATTAGGCACAGTTCAACTGCTCGTTAACAAAAATATTTAAACAGCCAATCACATGGCAGCAACTCAGCACATGCAGGCATTAAAACATGGTAAAGATGGCCTGCTAAAGTTTAGAATGGGGACGAAAGGTGATTTAAGTGGCTTTGAATGTGCCACAGTTGTTGGTGCTGATCTGCTGGGAGGTCTCAGGTTTACAGAGATCATCCACAAAAGAGGAAATATTCAGTGAGGGCAACTCTCTGGGAGACCATGCTGTGCTGAGGTCAGAGGAGAATGGCCATACAACAGTAACTCAAACTCGTTCTGCAGAAGTGCATCTCTGAAGCAGGTGGGCTGCAGCAGCAGAAGAGCACACCTGTCAGGTATGAACAGGAAATATGCATGTGATGCTTTCTAAACCCTGAAATCCTCCAGTGAACTATGGCTGAAAGAGGGATTACAGAAAGATTTACTGATGCAAAAATGATTCCTGTGGCAGATTAATTTAGAATATCTGTCACAGATAAAGGAGTCAGTGCAGGAATGAGAAACACCAAAGGAGGCACTGAAAAAGCTCATCCCTGTTACAGTAGCTCAGGGTTAAACAGGTTACTTCCCCAAAGCAACACTGAGTCAGCAGCGACTATTTTAAATGAGAGAAGTTAATTATTTAGCAGTTCTTGTAATGCAGTACGAGCAAAGCATCACTCTGTTATACTTCCAAAACCTGATTTTACATAAATAAAAACATTTCTGTTATAAACTGAGGCCGAAAACTCAGCGACACACCCGGCTTCACTTATACTCCTATCATTTGTAGTAAAAGGTTACTCTGAGTACTCAGTCACAGGAGCAACATGCAGTAATGTGCATGTGGGAGTGGTTATAGTACAAACATATCTGACATAAACATGCAGGAAACTTTCAGTCTGCTCAGAAACTAAAACGAGCAGCTGACCATAAAAACTTCCAAAAACATTTCTGTTGTGCTGATGGTTACTCTAAACACTCCAGTATGCAGTAACAGTTTCATGCAGCCGCAGAGCAAACACTTTTTCTTTCTTCCTTTTCTCTTTGAAATGTGGCCTGAAAGAACCACAGATCCCCCCCCACCAGTTCGAGTATTCTACTTTTTATATTCAGACAACAATTTGTTAAATTTGACCTCTTTAGTGTTTTTATTCCCGGACAGCTGGGCACTTTTATTGTACCTGTGACATTATTTCCAAGTTGTTTCAGTGTAATAATTATTAATTAATAATGATTACCAAGGTTCAAGTTCTTCCTGTAAATGTAACACAGCATTTTCTATTGTTTGGCATCATTTCCAGCATTAAAGCTTCTCAGGCTTTGGCATTTTCAGACTGTTGCATGAATTAAGAGGTGAATTCAGAAGGAAAATGTGAGCTGGCAGCTGAGCAGAAAGCTAACGACTCGTTAGCTGAGAAGAAATGAAACCTGATTCATTTACAGATAAAGACCTTCCAAGAAAAAAATCAATTAGAAATAATGTGACAAATCAAAGGTGACTAATGCATGTCTGTGATTTCCTCTGTGGACACTCAGGTGTGGTTTGCAGTCATCGTGGGCACAAACATTACTGTAATTTTAGGCTCAGGATCAGTTCTTTGAATTGTCCTTTTACCAGCATCTACAATGACTTTAAAAACAGGAATTGATTCATGAGGTTGGACTGATTTATGCTTTTCTCTGATCCTCACAGGCTCAAATACATACAAACATACACGCCCACTAATATATGATTAAATGTCCTTTTGGCTGCCAAAAATGACCACCACACCTCTTATGAATTTCTGTAAACTTCTGAGCAGTTCTGCATGATTTGCAGCTCTAAATAATTTTCCTGTCCCTCACAGGAGTCTTTATGCTTCTTCTTTCTACTGAGGAAAAACCTCCTGTTTGTTTTTTTAATCCATACTTTATTCTGCTTTATTTCACTATGTTGTGTAATTATTAATACTGCTGTTATGAGTCCCTGGCTCATTATTATGTTGTGTTTTGTTCCATTTTATTTTGTTGTTTTGCTTCAATAACATAAAACCAGAACGCGGAAAAAAAGCTCCACCCCCTTCAGGGCAACTTTTTTTTAATTGGCTGACCCTTGTAATAGTGGGTGGGAAGGGCCGTGCTGAATGAGATGACCATATTAGGAATATCCTTTGCCTATAACGTCATACAGATGCAAGAGTAGAAAAAACTGTGTGAAGCCGAGTGTTGGCTCACAGGGAGGTGAAACTTTGGTCATGTTTAATATGAATGGATGCAGTGAGGGTGAAACTGACCAACTGAGAGTCCATAAATTCTGCATCAACCCACAGATTGTACAGATAAATATGCACAATGCTGTCTGGGGCTAAACTAATGTTTATTTTCTCAATTATTGGACTCTATGAGGTGTGAACAATAAAATGCTCTCAGGAGACACCAGCAGTTCAAACACTGAAGCTGGGAGCAGTAAATAAACACATGTGGGTCATTTACGGGATGACTTTATTGTTTCACGTGGTTTTGTGCTTTCATTTTGTTGTCCAGAATGTGGAACCGCAGGGGCCCCAGTGTGGCTCCATGTGGCCTCCCTTTTATTCTTCTAGGGCTCTAAAATCGTGTGAAAACTTTTAAAAGACATCAAAATCTTGCTTTTATTGATTTATTTACTATTTATTTTTCACAAAAATCAGTTATGTTGTGGTTCAACAAGCTGGGACACATGAAAACCACTTAATGCTGTCTCAGTCAACACATGCAGATAATTTAGTCAAGTAGAAACAGGCATTAAAAGTAAAAACAACTTTTTTTCTGCTGCTCAACTAGTGGCCCAGGGAACCACAGGGGCCCCAGTATGAGTTCAGGAGGTCCCCCTGCAAACCCTTTTTTTCTAGGATAGCTCTCTGTGTTGAGTATCGTTGTTTCACAATACTTTTTTGTTTTTACTGAGTATTTTATAACTTATTTTTCACAGTAAAACAACTACAATCTGGTTCAGTCTATAAATGATAACAATGAGTCTTTAAATGCCAAGATTTGTTTTCTTATCGATCCAAGAAATCTTAAACTTAGCGTCATAAAATAAACTATGACGAGAGCCAGAAAACTATCTTATTCCAGAAGCTGAAACCGGAGCATTCTGGCCACTTTGACTTCAAAAAGAGCTGAAGGTTTACTTAAATTAACTGGTTTATCAGCTCTGGAATTAACACATGTATATATAATATTTTACATGGTTTGGAGAACCACAGGGGCCCCAGTGTGGGTCCAGGGGTTCCCCCCAAAACATTTATGTTCTTGGATCACTTTAATACTCTCAGGAATGGAAGAACAGATGTTACTAAGATCTCATAATGGAATAAATTAACCAGAAATGGTAAATAAGAGTTATGGTAAATAATTTCTACTAAAATGTTGCTTTAATTCATTAATCTACCACTTATTATTCACAGTAAACCTGATACAGTCTGGTTCAGTCCATAAATGATAACGATGAGAAAAATCCATCACAGGTTTGAAGGCTTTAAATAAGTTTAGTATCAGAAACTATGAAGAAAAAAACAAAACCAACATTCTCATCCAGCTGGAACGTTTTGGCCACTTGGACTTAAAATTGATTTAAATGACTTTGATGACGCTAAACTGACCGGCCGGGATGAGTCCAGGAGGTCTCCCTGCAAAACATCTCCTCACCATCTGGACTCTAAGATCTGTATCATATCTTTTGCTTTTATTGATTTACCTCCACTTATACTTTCACAGTAAATGGATGATGGTCTGCTCCGGTCTATAAATGTGACAATGATTACAAAAAGTTTCCAGAACTCAGTCTGAAGTTTTGAAACGGCACAGTTCACCTCATTAATGATCCAAAGCTCACATATTCAGTTCAGCAACATTAAAGCTCAAACACACAAAGTTCAGCAAATCTGCGTAAGTATAACATCAAAAATTCATATATGAGCGATTAATCTCTATCTGCAATCAGCTTGAACTGATATATAATCAACACGCGAGGAGCTGAGCGAGGACCGCCTCATTGTTTGAAGTTATGACATGTGCAGATCAGGGCCAGGACCTTCTGGAAAGTGCGTTTTTCTTTACACAGGAGCGCAGTCTGCGGCCAGAAGTCAGCTAAATTCACGCAAAACCACCACGCAGGCAGGTGCTCTTCCACGCACAGCGAGCAGATGCTGACATCTGGCCCGCAGCCTGTTAACGCGTCCGCCTCGGACGGTGGTGGCCGTGAGTCAGTGCGCGGTGACAGTTAGGCCAGAGATCATACATGTGACCATAAAAAAGAGAAAGAAAGATGGAGACAGGCCTGCACAGGGCAGAGATCTCACGATAACAACATTTTGGAGAATTGTCATGTCCACGTTGCGCGCAAAGCGCTCCGCTCGCCTACCTGCGGAAATGTTCGACGTCCTGCAGCTTATTCCCGCTGCCGTCCCTCCGAGCGCGGCCGCATGTTTGTCGGGTCCGTTGCTGTTATCTGATGAGCGGCTCTGGGCTTTTTCGGCAGGGTCGACAGGCTCGAATGGGCGTGTGTGGAGCTTCACTTCCTCGTCTGACAGCGCAGGGGCTGCTGAGAAGTGCGCGTCACCCTTCCCCAGACAATAATTTCCCCGACCTCACCTCTATGATTATCCGCCTCCAGCGCCCGCCGACAGCCAAAAACGCAAAGTTGCAGTGCAAGACGGGCCCGTTTATGATGCGCACGGGCTTGTGTGTGTCTCTGTGTGTGTGTGTGTGTCGCACTTTGTTTAGGATTTCATCACACCCTGGGCTTTTCCTCGCAGTGGATCCGGCCTTCGCAGGGGTTATGGAGCCCGTCGTCCTCCGGTGTGCCGCCACCGTCTCACCTGCCGGGTCTGCGGTGGGAATCGGCCCGGCTCGGGGGCCACCGTGTAGCGGCTGCGAGGGGCCTGGTCGGTCCGCTGCTGGAGAAATGCAATGGAAGGCAGTCGTTGCAGAGCGGCGGAGGCGAGACAGCACCACTCAGAGCTCAGGAGGACCGCAAAGACGCTGATATACAGCCAGGCTGCGCCGTGCACGCTGCACACACAGCGTTCATGCTACAGCGCAGTGTGTCACTGAGAGCAGCACAGACTCCTTATCAACATTGTGCATTAGGAAAACTGCAGACAGTGTAGAAAATATGCGCAGTTTGACTGACGCGCTGGAGCTAAAGCAATCCACCAATCAGGCTTCAGCAGCCTGCAGGTTTGAGTCCATAAAGTAAACATCCAGCTTAACCTGCAAGTACGATCCCGCAGCCGCTCACTCTGATCAGATATCTCATTGAAGATCAGTCAGATCTGAAGGTCAGGATTGGCTCATATTGACCTTTTTACACTGTATTTAATGAAGTGATGCAAACAGGAATCTTTTCATTGCTGACGTACATCGATGTGACGTTTCTGTTCCAGGCTGTCACAAACTGGCCGATGTGTGTGAGGACCACAGCCGGAGGTTTCCAGTCTAAAGTTCAGTAAAGTCAGTGATGGGGAGTTCCTGTGAGCCTCTGGGATCCCGGTCCTTCAAACCCTCTTCAGGACCCAAAGTTACATCAGTGTGATGTGTCCAGACTCTTACATTCCTGTCCCACGGCCACATCCAAGTGTTCAAATATCCAGGTATGGCTAAAAGCTTTGATGGGACTAACACTCCAAACTTCTGTGTTTCTGTATTATCGAGTTTTCCTGTGATAGCAGTGGTTACTTCCAGAGAAACTCGTGCAGCCATCATTGCATTAAAAAGGCCTCACATGCAAAGAACGTGCTCCTGAAAGAACCATCGGATACTTCAGGACGTCTGAGAGTCCACCAAGCGCCAGGATCGCCTCCTCCCGAGCAGCTGAGAGCGCAGCAAAGAAGTCTCCAACCCAATGAAGACGGGAATTCTGCAGGAAGTTCCAGCACAGGTGCAGAGTTATTTTCTCTTTTTGGGACATCTGGAAATTTGATAGTAAGAGAAAAGGTGGACGCCACCATTTGAAACATCCTGAGACTATCCGTGTGTGGGATTACTTCTCATCCTGTAGAGAAACACTGCAGCTCAGAGATCATGAAATCAGCCTTTAGGATCCGTGGCTGGGAAACTCCCCAGACAATGAGATCAAGAAGCCTCGGGCAGTCGTTGGAGAGCAGCCGGCCGCTAAAGTGGATGTTGTAGTTCAGCCAGTCTGGGTTTCACCTCGCCGTCCTCTCAGGTGGAGGCGTGGGCTGGCTGCACCGCCTGCTGGTGGAGCTTCAGCAGCCACGCCCGTCTGTCTTCTTCTCATCACTCAGCAGTGTTTATAGACCAGTCTGTGCTTCCAGGCACGTCGTTGTCATTACGGCGTGAGTCCAAAGCTGAATTTCAAGTTAAAGTTTTAAAGCTGCTTCAAACTCTTTCAGTCCGCTCTGATCTTCATGATTCGGATCCTTTGGTCCAGAAGCTGAAATGTCCCAGAGATCTACAGAGGTCATGAAGAATGTAAACATCGGCTCTTTGCATGGATTTGATGTGCTAATAAAAGGATCGCAAGAAATGCTCAGAATTAATCTTCACTGTCATCAAAATTAAAGCTGACTAACTGCTACATTTACACAATATTCATTTTAAAGGTTTGGTTACTTCTTATCATCAGCTAGAAATGTGCTGCTCACAGACACTTTATTAGGTACACCTTTCAGCTTCCTGTGGCCTTCAGAACTGCTTTAATTCTTCGTTGAGGTTGCTGGACAGATTCCTCTGAGATTTTGGTCCACACGGACACAACACCGTCACATGGTTGCTGCAGCTGCGTCCATGACGAGAATCTCCCGTTCCACCGCATCCCAAAGGTGCTCTGATTGGAGATCTGCTGACTGTGCAGTGAGCTCCCCGTCATGGTCAAGAAAGCAGTTTGAGATGTTTTGAGCTTTGTGACCTCTCTGGATGCACGCGGTCAGAAGCAATCCTTAGGCTGTGGTGCTCTTTCCCCAGAAGGCTGCGGGTTTGAGCCAGATTTTAGGGACTCATCTAAAACACACACTTCGTTAGCCCCAAACGTTGGGCTGAGTTACAGTTTCATACACACAAGGATCTGAACCGTTAACTCCGAGTGTTCCCACAGGAAACAAAGTAACCACAAATCATCGGGATCCAGTGACATCATCCACCTGCTTCTCCACAATCAGCACTTTCTGTAGAACTTCAGTGATATTTCTTAAGTGGGACGATGACTGATTATGGTGCTTATTGTTCACAGGAACAGTTTCAGCTCAGCAGCAGCTGTTCATGTGACGCTTCATGTCTGCGAGCACCAGCCTTGATCACCATGTTTCCACTCAAACATCTAAGTGCCTGCATGTATTCAGTGGGGAAACTAGTCAGAGGAGAGAAGAGACTGCGTGCTGTGAGCTCTGTGCGTGTAGTCATGTGACCTGTGGGTAATCGGATAATTGGCCCTACATCGACTGCGCTGCTGCGTCACCGACTTTAATCCGCACCTGCCTGAAAGGAAGTAACACCGGAAATCCTCTGGTGCTGCTTTCAAAATAAAGGAGAAGCTGCAGAGGCGTTTGCTTCCTCTTGGTGTGCGCGATCATTCTGAACAAAAACCAGCTCTAACCTGTCAACATGCAAAAGGCGTCTAATAGCGACTAATAAAACATCAGATATGCAGACAGTTATTTCTTTAAACTATGAATCCAGAATGTTTTCTCGAATAATTTATCAGCATTTAGTAAATTTTAACATGCTAAAAGATCAACTTTGTGATTTTTGGAACTAAATTTGATGAAGTCTCTGCTGCACGGAAGCTGCATTTATTCTTTAAATATAGCTGATAGAGTCGTCTGTCCTACAGAGATCGTCTCACCTCCTGTACTGGGCTGCCCCCTCTTTGTGGTTCTTTGTGCCAGTGTAATATAAAATGTATGTTGTTATGTAAAGAAAGATTTATTATTTAGATTTTTTATTACCGAGTCAAACATAAATTAGGAGCGTTTTGAGGCTTTTATTTTGAAATCCAGGCGCAGACGGTTCCTCCAGACGCTCATCTTTGAGTCCGGAGTTGCTAGGGTACAACCTCCATAGCAACCGGAAAAAGTTGAAATTTTAATGTTCAGGTATTCAAACCGATGAGGAAGAAGAAGATGATGAAGGGCCCTTTCCATCCATCGAGGCCGGATACACAGACGTCCTCATGAGGTAAAAATGCCCGCGACTAAAGTCATCAAGCCCAAACCTGTGGCTGCAGCGAGGAAACCCCGGGACAGGCCCGAACCGGAGCCGACCAAAGCGGCCCGAGAGCCGCAAAGCGAGCTCCGAGTTCCCGCTGCGCGGAGGAGCCGCGCCGCCAGCTGCCCGAGGAACCCGCAGCGGGAGAGGCCGGCGCGGGGGTCCTCCTCCAAAGCAGGGTGCGAGAGGAGAGCCAGGTCCACCTCCACTGCTCCAAAACCTCCTGAAAACTGGTCCAAAGCGGAGCCGGACTGCAGGAGGGCGAACATGAAACCCGCCGCTATGGAGCCCAAATATCAGCGGGAGCAGAGGGGCGTCCGAGCTGAGGCCAGGTACGCAACTAGCCACAGGTGAGACACACCGGAAAGAGGAGCGGGGGGGGAGCATTTATTCACAGACTGCAGTAAAACAGGACAAGACCTCTGAGGTTCTCTGAGGCTCGCTGAGGTTCTCTGAGGTTCTCTGAGGCTCGCTGAGGTTCTTTGAGGCTCGCTGAGGCTCTCTGAGGCTCGCTGAGGTTCTCTGAGGTTCGCTGAGGTTCTCTGAGGCTCGCTGAGGTTCTCTGAGGTTCGCTGAGGTTCTCTGAGGCTCGCTGAGGTTCTCTGAGGTTCTCTCTGTTACAGCTGCTAAATAATGTTGAAAAACAGCCCACTGGAGTAGACTGTATATCAAAGATGGAAGAAGCCACCCGTTTCCTAGTGGGAGAGAGTTGCGCAGTGTGAGCGCATGCTGTCATTGTGTCCCTGGGCAAGACACTTAACCCACATTGCCAAAGTGTGAGTGTGTTGTGTGTTTGG
>VUQK01043209.1:0-10045 GCA_015106715.1 Bujurquina vittata | reverse complement strand
TCAAAAGCATCAAAGCCAGAACAAACAGACTCAAGAACAGTTTCTTTGCCAGAGCAATCACTACTCTGAACTCACACACACCCTTACTCTAAATGCACAATACCCACATCTCTGTGCATATCATGAAAGACTTACCATCTCCATCATTTTGTGTATATTATTTTTACAATGTATACATTGTAAAAATAATATACCTGTATCTGAAGATGTCTGTATTCTAATACATTTTTTCTGTATATATTTTATGCATTGTCTCTTTGTATATTTCAATGCACTTTTATTTTCTGTATATTTTCTTAGATTATATTTTGTATTTAGGAAGTCTGACTTTCTTTTTATGGCACCGATCAGGAGTGGCCCTCCAATCTCATTGTACATCCTGTATAGTGACAATAAAGGCATTCTATTCTATTCTATTCAAAAGCTGCCTCATTTTTTCCATTGACACCTGATCTCTCTGCTTTTTTACTTGATTCACAACCTCTCAATCTCTCTGTTTCAGAGATTCAAACCTTTGCTGCTCTGGAGGAGCGTCGCCTGTGTGTTAAGGTCAGCTGCACTCACAACCCTCTTGGATGGTTCTCTTCAGGTAATAAACCCTGTTTGCCTAAACATTTTCATCCTTGATTTGCAAAATGGAGTCATGGGAAAGATCATGTCTCCAAAGGGGGAATGTTACAAATGGTATCCTACCTGTGGTTCACAAAAAACTTCACTGTCAAGGCAGAACACTATTTTAAAAACTGTCTCACATGCGCAACATCTGAAACTTTATTTCTATCTTTTTCTATTTCATGTGTGAAAAACGTGCTACTGGAACTTTAATTTCCCTGACGGAACCCTCCCAAAGGGATTAATAAAGTTTATCTAATCTAATAATTCTGTTACTGAGCAGTCAGTACTACCTTTGCAGTGCATCTTTTGTGTGAACATCTCATGATGGATTTCATAGAACTCTCCCCATCGGAGAGAAGAAAATATTGCTTAGTTGTTGTTGAGATGTTTTCCAAATGAGTTGAAGCTTTTCCAACTAAATCAGCTGACAGTAGTGGGGTTGCCAAAGCACTGCTTACAGAGATATTCCCTAGGTCGAGAATCCCAAACAAAGGACATTGAGTCCGACTGGACCATGTTCTGCACCTCCATTGCTCAGGCTGCTGCTCAGAGCTGTGACTGCAAGGTGGTTGGTGCCTGTTGTGGTGGTAACCCCCGAACCAGATGGTGGTCTCTGGAGGTGAAGGGAGCCATCAAGCTGAAGAAGGAGTCTTATCGGGCTTGGTTAGCCTGTGGGACTCCACAAGCAGCTGAAGGGTATCGGCAGGCCAGGCGGAACGCAGCTTGGGCAGTGGCCGAAGCAAAAACTCGGGTGTGGCAGGAGTTCGGTGAGGCTATGGAAAAACATTTTTGTACGACATCGAAGCAATTCTGGCAAACTGTCAGACAACTCAGGTCGGGAAAGCAGTGCTCCACTCACACGGTTTATAGTATGGGAGGCGTGCTGCTAACTTCAACTGAGGCTATAGTCGGACGGTGGAAGGAATACTTCCAGGACCTCCTAAATCTCAGTGACATGCCTTCTGTAGTGGAAGCAGAGTCTGGGGACAAGAGGGATGACTTGCCCATCACCGGGGGTGAGGTCACAGAGGTGGTTAAACAGCTCCTTGTTGGCAGGGCCCCTGGGGTGGATGAGATTCTCCCTGAGTTCCTGAAGGCTCTGGATGTTGTAGGGCTGTCTTGGTTGACATGCCTCTGAAACATCACGTGGAGATCTGGGGCAGTGCCACTGGATTGGTCCCCATCTTTAAGAAAGGAGAGCAGAGGGTGTGCTCCAACTTTCGGGGATCACACTCCTCAGCCTCCCTGGTAAAGTCTATGCCAGGGTGAAGGAAAGCAGGGTCCACCCTTTACTTGAACCTCAGATTCAGGAGGAACTATAAGGTTTTCATCTTGGTCGTGGAACGCTGGATCAGCTCTTTATCCTCTCAAGGATATTTGAGTATGCGTGGGAGTTTGTCCAACCAGTCTACATGTGCTTTGTGGACTTGGAGAAGGCATTTGACTGTGTCCCTTGAGGTGTCCTGTGGGAGGTCCCGTGGGAGTACGGGGTGTCTGGCCCATTGTTGTGGGCCATTCAGTCTCTGTACAACTGCAGTAAGAGCTTGGTCCGTATAGCCGTTAATAAGTTGGACCTGTTTCCTGTAGGTATTGGACTCCATCAGGGCTGTCCTTTGTCACTGATTCTGTTCATAATTTTTATGGACAGAATTTTTAGGCATAGCCAAGTGGCAGAAGGCTTCTTCCTTGGTGGCCTCAGAGTCTCGTATCTGCATTTGCTGATGATGCAGTCCTGTTGGCTTCATCAGGTGGTGGCCTCCAGCTCACAGTGCAACCGTTCGTCACCGAGTGTGAAGCGTATGGCATGAGAATCAGCACCTCTAAGTCTGAGGCCATGGTCATCAGCCAGAAAAGGATGGAGTGCCCACTCTGGCTCAGGCTTGAGTTCTGACCCCAGTGGAGAAGTTCAAGTATCTCTGGGTCTTGTTCACGAGTGATGGGAAAAAGAAGCGGGAGATCGACAGATGGATCGGGGCTGCTTCTGCAGGGATGCGGACGCTGCACCAGTCTGTCGTGGTGAAGAGGGAGCTTAGTGTAAAAGGGAGGAGGCCCCGGGTTAGACCCAAGATATTCTGGAAAGATTATATCTCTCGGCTGGCCTGTGAGCCTTGGGGTCCCTCCTGATGAGTTGGTGAAGGTGACTGGGAAGAGGGAAGCCCGTGAATCTCTGCTTAAGCTCCTGCTACCCAGCTCTGGGTAAGTTGAAGAGAATGGATGGGTAGAGCATGAAAATGGTACCCTAAAACGCAAATTGACCAAATGTTGTGAGGAGATGGTACTGTCCTGGATTAAAGCCCTGCCATTAGTACAAGCAAATGCAAAGAATAGCTAGAACAAATCTTTCCGCTCATTAGATTCTTTTTGGGAGACCACCGTGGATGGGGCGGGGCCCATCCACAATCAAAATCTTACTTCTAAGCTGGAAGAGCATTTTAACATATTGTCAAACTTTGTCAAAAGCTATCTTACAGAATCAGGAGGCCACAAAGGATGTCCAGCATCCAAGCCCCTGCCAGAACTTTTCATCTCGGGGGTCCTTCCCTGGTGGGTAGCAACGGTAACGGTGGAGTAATATTAAAGTTTATTTACAAGAAATAATAATGTGGCCATCCAAACAAAAAGAAAAGGGATATTTGACTCCGCAACACAAAACGATCTCCAATAGGGAGACACAACCAACTACTCTCTTAAACCAAAAAGACAAACCCTATGGACCCACCACAGGCAACGGCCCAACACCCGTCTACCTGCTCCAACCACACTCCGTCACTGGAGCACTCACACACTGCGTCTAGTCACAGATCTGACCCAACACTCTGACACTGCAGTCTCTCTCTCTCTCCGCTTCTCACTCTCCTCCTGTCACTGCACCTCTTCTGTTTTATAACGGTTGATTGGGGTGCCGCCGCCGCCAGCGTCCCTGAGGGAGGAGAACAGAACTGCCACAACAACCACACGACACCAGCCCCACCCCTGAGGAGGCCGTAACAATACCTGATATTTCACAAAATATGTCAGACATTCAATCTGCCTTGAACGCTCTACGTGAGAAATTACATGCTGCAAATGAGGGTTCCTTTGAATAGCCTTGGGACTTTTAGACATGCCTGCTGGCAGAGGGCTGGAAGGCCACTTTGATAAAACTTGCTACAACTGTTGCTGTTGTATTATGTATTCTTTTGTGTTTATCTTGTAGCATTATTCCATTGTTTTGTTCCATTCTGCCCATTTTTTGCATTATGCCAAGTTCCTGTGAGCCTGGAAATGCTAATTTTGTCTCTGTGAATGATGGTTCTTAAAAACTGTTATGTTGCCTGTTATCTGTCACGTACACACACTTCCTCAGGTTTCCTTTGTGCATTGTGTGACATCCTTTATCTTAATTTCCCACCAGTCTGCAGCAGGCAGTGGGGTGAGATTTCCTCTTCTTAACTTTTGACTTGGGGGGGGTTGTGTTTTGTGCAAGATTTGGAACTCGCTTACACCTACCCAGTGTGTGTGACTTCTACTCATACGAGAATAAAGCACTTAATGGAATCAAGGGTGGGTACTCTGAACCGTCATTCGGTGCATAAGCGCAAACAACCACCAGGACCCATTCCTCGGGCCAAAGGCACAGGGAAGAAAACTCCAACATACAGACTGCAAGCCTCAAGCTCCCCACCTCTCTCTCCGAGGGCAACTACAGACTATAGCAGAGCCCAGGCTCTGTGTTGAGATGAACCCAAATATATCAAGCCGGTACAGTGGTACCTTGATTTGCAAAAGTCCCAACTAACAAGTTTTTTGAGATACGAATGGCCACTAGGTTGAATTTTTGCTTTATGTTGCGAGCAAATATCTGAGTTACGAGTGAGAGAAAATCCACCATCTGCGTGTTCCGTTCGTTTTTTCCCCTCTCGCTGTGCACTCGTAACTGTTGGATGGTTGGTGCTGTGTTTGATTATTTTCCGCATTTATGGAACATTTTCTTTTTTAAACTATGGGTCTATAGAATGCGAATCGCAACATCAGTGCTGAAAAGAATGAAGACCATGGATACAAAGTATAAAATTATTAAAAACATGAGCGAGGTGTGCATGTCGCTGTCTTGGCAACACGCCAAAAAACGCAAAAGAAGACGGAGAAATTTAGCGAGCTCCTCCACTTCCGTCAACATCTGTCTGACTTTCACTTAAAACCAGTTTATTTCTTTACATTCTGTTTTGTTATACTGTATGTAATATTAATTTTTTACATTATTTGTTTATAAAGTTCTCTACATTTTTCTTATTATTAAATGTAAAAAAATTGTGGTAGTTTGGGGTGTGTGTAAAGTTTCAATTCATTTCTATGGGAAAATTTGATTTGACATAACATTAACTTAAGTTACAAGCTAGGTCACAGAAAGAATTAAACTCGTATGTCAAGGTACCACTGTATTTCTTAACCTCTAGCAGTAGGTCAGGCTCCTTCCCCACCGGACAAGTGACTTTTCATGTCCTTATAGCCAGTCCCAATAGCCAGGAATCGGCCTTTTCCCCTGACACACACTGCATTCCACCCTTCTAACATCTCCTGTGGGTGATGTGCCCATGCCGTCTCTTCGGGCTGCACCTGGCCGGGCACCACGGGCTAATGCCCAGCCACCAGACGCTCTCCCTCGAGCTCCTTCCCCAGGCCTGGCTCAAGGGTAACCCTATCCCGGGCAGGGTAAACTGTTCCCTTGATGACTTTTTTATAGGGATCTTATGAATCGCTCTTTGTCTGGAACCTTACCCAGGATCAATTTGCCTTGGGAGACCCTACCAGGGGGACAATCCCTCAGACAACATAGCTGCTGGGATCACTGGGGCACACAATACCCTGCACAAGAATAAGGTAGCAATAAGTGGAGGAGAATACTGACTCTTTATTTGTTATTAATGGGGGATTTATTATTGTCTTATTCTACATTAGCATATTCTAAAACTACACAGCTGCAGCCTAAGATTTTTTATTCCTTAATTTTTATTTTTATTTATTATTTTATTGACATTAAGATATAATATTGTTTTACATGTAAACATGTATTATGATCGTGATATTCTTTTTGCTCGGTGTATGTCTCATACAATGATTTTACCACGAGAATATTTCACCTTTTCTTACACTTGACAACTAAAAATCTAATATTAATATAATATGAATAAAATTTCAGACTCTCTCCAGCCTGCCTAGTCTTAAGTGAAATGTTGTTTATAACAAATTCACTCAAAGTCCTGCCCATACTCCTCCTCCTGCTGTCAATAAAATGAGATGGCAAAGCAATAAAATCCAGTGACTGGGCTCAGAACAGGGAAAAGTCAGAGGATAGTCATGTTGTCACTTTTAAAAGCCAGTTTGCTTTGGATCATTTTGTACGATTTCTGCTTTTCTTTTGCTTCAACTACTTCCCTGTTTTCCATCTCCTGTCAGTTGCAGAGACAGTTTCATCTAAATAGCATTCAAAAGAGTGGGGATGTGATTCTTGGTGGACTGTTTGAAATCAACTTTTTTTCAGTCTTTCCTGATCTGTCTTTTATCTCAGAACCACAGCAGCCCATTTGCCAAGGGTAAGTATGACTGGGAAACAGCAACTTGGGGATCATTGTCAATATGGGTATACACTGTCAGTCTAAACAGGAAAATCCACACATCTTGCATGATGAATCTACTTTTTAATTTAAATTATTGCTGTTCGGTTAATTTAAGTATGGACAAAATGTATGTTTTTACAACATGCTTACCAGGTATTGTGTTAGATCTTTCAATAGCAGACTATGTTTTTTCTTAGTTTTGATGTTCTAGGATTTAGGCAGGCACAAACCATGGCCTTTGCTATTGATGAGATCAATAGCAACTCCAACCTGCTACTCAATGTGACTCTGGGATACACTCTGTATGATAACTGTGCCAAACTTGGAATTGGATTTTGTGCAGCATTGTCATTAGCCAGTGGTCAAGAGGAACAAATTATATTAGATGATACATGTGTTGGAAATCCTCCAGTCCTAGGCATTGTAGGTGATTCTTCCTCTACACGTTCTATTGCCATCTCGTCAGTTGTAGGATTGTACAGAGTACCTATGGTAAGTATTGTGCTTAACCATCATTTTTTTTTTTTGATTAAATTGATTTAGTTGTAAATCGAAGGAAAAGAACAATGCAGTCAACCTGAAAAAATAGAGAAGGCAGTAAAGGCTTTGAATATTTTTAATATGTAGACACTGTATTTTTTACAGGTGAGTTATTTTGCCACATGTTCCTGCCTGAGCGATCGTCAAAAGTATCCATCCTTCTTTAGGACAATTCCAAGTGATGCTTTCCAGGTGAATATATATCAGCAAAATGATAACAATACGACAATAAGACAAGATCTGTCTTTCAATAAAATGCAGTTAGTCTCGGTTTTATTTTTGTATGGTCTCTAAATTGCAATGGTAATGATGTCTGCTGTGAAAACTGATGAACAGATACTCTAGTGAAAGACCTTTCAACTGTATGCACTTACCCTTTCTTCTGTATTCACTTAGGTACGTGCTATGATTCAGATTCTAAAACATTTTGGCTGGACTTGGACAGGTCTGCTCGTCAGTGATGATGATTATGGACTCAATGCAGCCAGATCCTTCCAATCTGAGCTGAGTCAGTCTGGTGAAGGTTGCCTGGCTTACTTTGAGGTTTTGCCCTGGGACAAAGACACAGATGAAATCAGGAGGATTGTGGATGTGATGAGAAAATCCACAGCTCATGTTGTCCTTGTCTTTGCACATGAGAGTCACATGATAACCCTTATGGAAGAGGTTTGCATTTAAAACAATTTGATTATTAGTAGTTAGGATGATCTGGATCACTATACTGTGAAACTTTTTTCTTGTCTCTGTGTGAATGGGTACAGAAAAATAATCATTTAGAATTATATTTTAAATTGAGAAATGTGCTATATAGCAATAGAATGACAATGCCACTAAAGTGGTTGATAGTTACAATAGCATGTAAAACATGTATTATATGTATGTACTTGTTTGAATGAGTACAAAGAGTTAACTAGCAAGAGGAGCATCTACTTTAATTCCATGACAACGGCACTAGTTGATCGTTACGGTATGAATTTATTATTTTGGTACAATACAATGCACAGGTAGTGAGGCAGAATCTAACAGGTCTGCAGTGGATGGCCAGTGAAGCCTGGACAGCAGCTGCGGTGCTACAAACACCTCAGCTTATGCCATACCTGGGTGGTACACTGGGCATCGCCATTCGTCGAGGAGAAATACCAGGGCTCAGGGAGTTCCTGTTACAAATACGTCCTAACCTACAACACAACAGTAGCTATGGAAATAGCATGGTGAGTTATAAGCCGTTCACTGTGGTAGCTGAAAGAATTTTAGTGCCTTGAGGCAATTTATATTGTAAGACCGTATAATAAATACAGATAAAATCCAACAATCAAAATGACCTCCTGTGAGTAAGAACTTGGCAACATTGGGAAGGGAAGGCAGGCTCAGGGAGGGGCAGCCATGGGGAACAACTTGTTGGGGTGAGGCGAGAAAGATAGGAAAGAAGACATGGTGGGGAAGAGAGCCAGAGATTACTGATAATTATTGATTAAATAAATTGAATATCATTATTTGTAAACAGAGTCTCAATTTTTTTCAGGTAAATCAGTTTTGGGAATTCACATTTCAGTGCAGATTTCCACCTGCTCCAGCAGGCTGGGTGGAAGGTGGAGGTGCACTATGCACTGGACAGGAAGATCTAGAAAATGTGGACAGTGAGTTCTTGGACGTTTCCAACCTCCGGCCTGAGTACAATGTGTACAAAGCTGTGTATGCTCTGGCATATTCCCTTGATGACATGCTGCGGTGCAAGCCAGGAAGAGGGCCTTTCAGTGGGAACAGCTGTGCTACTTTGCAAACACTGGAGCCATGGCAGGTAGAATATCAGTTTACACTTTGTCTATGAGTAAACTGTTTGCTTTATAATCAATATATAATGTAATTACTTTAAGAATAGAATTTACTCCATAGGATTAATTACAGTGCCATAACATTAACTATAAAAAAGTAAGAGTTATCTAAAAAATTTTTTGTAATCCCAAGCATAGTGGTTAATATATTCAATTTAGAGCTCATTAACCTGTAAACGTATAGATCATTGTTAGTGATCCTACCCTTGGTTATTTTTGAGTTATATTGTAATTAATTTATATATTTAGGTATAAAAAGTGTAAAATTATATTTGATTATGTAATACTGAGTGCCACTGTATATACTGAGAAAAGTAATTGTTTCTAATTCATTCCTTTTTTGAACAGCTTGTGTATTACTTGGAAAGGGTGAACTTCACCACTCCATTTGGCGATCAAGTGTCATTTGATGAGAATGGTGATGTATTGCCAATTTATGATGTGATGAACTGGTTGTGGCTCCCTGATGGAAGCACTAAAGTTCAGAGTGTGGGTGAGGTCAAGAGGTCAGCTTTCAAAGGTGAAGAGCTCATACTTGATGAAGACAAAATCTTCTGGAACTTTGAATCCAAAAAGGTTATTTATGGTTTTTCAGACTTTACCTGTTGCAACATGTATAATATATCATTTAAGCATGTAATATTTAGTTTTGTCCTATAGGCACCTCGATCAGTATGCAGTGAGAGCTGTCCTCCTGGTACCCACATGGTGAGAAAGAAGGGGGAACCTGAATGCTGTTTTGACTGCATCCCTTGTTCTGAGGGAAAAATCACTAATAAGAGCAGTAAGTGTTTATCTTTCATCACATCATATTTAATTTCATTTATATTAAATATAGTGTGCATTTCACTGTTTTTCTCTTTCTGTCAGACTCCTTGGAGTGCACCAGTTGTCCAGAGGATTTTTGGTCAAACCTCCAGCGTGACCACTGTGTTCCCAAGAAGACAGAGTTCCTCTCCTACCATGAGCCTCTGGGTATCTGTTTGACAGCAACCTCACTGTTGGGCACATTTATATGTGCTGTTGTTCTTGGGATCTTTATCTACCACCGCAGTACACCTATAATACGTGCCAACAACTCAGAACTCAGTTTCCAGCTATTGTTCTCACTTAAGTTGTGTTTCCTGTGTTCACTGCTGTTCATTGGACGACCCCGCCTGTGGACATGCCAACTCAGGCATGCAGCATTTGGGATCAGCTTTGTGCTTTGTGTCTCATGCATCCTGGTAAAAACCATGGTTGTTCTGGCTGTGTTCAAAGCCTCCAAGCCAGGAGGGGGAGCCAGTCTGAAGTGGTTTGGTGCTATGCAGCAGAGAGGAACAGTTCTGGTTCTTACATCTGTTCAGGCAGCCATCTGCACTGCCTGGCTTGTCTCTTCCTCTCCAGCTCCACATAAAAACACCCAATATCACAATGATAAGATTGTTTATGAGTGTGCAGTTGGGTCCACTGTTGGTTTTT
>VUQK01043208.1:6835-17232 GCA_015106715.1 Bujurquina vittata | reverse complement strand
TCGGGCTTCCAGGTGTTTGGGGAAACGTGACAGGGTACAGTGACTTATTGGGCTGAATGAGATTATTGAAGCATATGCGAATAAGAAGAGACACACGTTGGGGCTGGTTGTTAACGCGTTAGCTGTAAGTTAAACTCAAGCTCGTCAGCCAAACTTACCGCGCTTGCTAACAGAGCTGAACTTAGAGGAGCCCGAAAGCTTTCCTGTATCTTAAAGGCAATAATTTATTATTATTGATTATTGATCACTGTATCAAACGTCCGGGCATCTAATTAATATTAAAGGCTTAAAGAAGCTGCAGTACGAAACTAAACCTTAAATATCATTTATTTTATTTAATCCACTCATTATGGATCGTAGACCGCTTACAGTACAACGTTTTAAAATTATTGACAATTTAATCTAACTAGACTGATATCCATATATATCTACGTTTAATCAACGTGTTTGTCTTCAAGTGTCAGGACTCATGCGTTAGTTGTGTATGATTATCTGAATTATACTTTCAATCTGACAGTGGTATGGAGCATTTAATAGAACCAAATACATACTGATGTTAAAGCAAAGAAGCAACTCTTTAATTGTCTTCTTGTACATGTTTCTTCAAATCTCACAAAGTCTCTTTCATGGGCCTGAACACAAAGACTCAAACACTGTGGGACATGTTTCATTAAGAAAGGGGACTTTGATCGCGCAGCCTAGCTTTCTGTCATGAAACTCGGTGCAGATGTCAAAGTAAAATTTCCCTTAAAAACACTTAACAGGACTGTGCTTGTGATGTAGATGTTTACCTGTAATTGCTGCCTGCCTGACTGCCTACTGTGAGGGGGTCTGAGAGCCATACAACTATGGATGACGACTTCCCAACCTTAAAGCCAAGACGCATCCAAAATCAGAATGTTGTCCATCGTCTTGAGAGGCGTAGGATCTGCTCCGGTCGACCTGGAGCTCACTGGTACCGAGTGCGCTGTTTCCACCAGAACCTGTTCCCGAACTTCACTGTGGTTAATGTGGAGAAGCCACCCTGCTTCCTCAGGAAATTTTCACCAGATGGACGCTGTTTTATTGCCTTCTCCTCTGACCAGACCTCCTTGGAGGTAAGAGGAGGCAAACCTGTTATTTCACATTCCCACATTTCTTAAGCAAAATAGCTTGTGTGATTCTTATTTTTCCTCTAGCCCAGAGTGAAACTTGTGCAGCCTGTCTAAACACTACATTTACCAGAAAATATTGTTGATTTTCATCGTGCAGATATATGAATACCAAGGCTGTCAGGCAGCTCAGGACTTGCTGAGAGGCCAAGAAGGAGAGACTCTTCTCACCAACAATGACCAGCGCTCCCTCAACATCCGAGGACGCCTGTTTGAGCGCTTCTTCTCTTTGCTCCACGTTACAAATGTGGCCTCGAATGGAGAACACCTGAACCGGGAATGCAGCCTCTTCACAGATGACTGCCGTTATGTCATTGTCGGATCAGCTGTTTATGTACCTGAGGAGCCGCCCCCATACTTCTTCGAGGTATCAACTTAGCACAAATTTTAGAAAGAAATACAGTTATAAATGTTTTGTGTTCTAATGTTGCTTCTTTCATATCTCCCACCAGGTTTACCGCAACAACGAATCTGTGACTCCCAACCCACGGTCTCCTTTAGAAGACTACTCGCTTCACATCATCGACCTCCACACTGGCAGACTGTGTGACACCAGGTCCTTTAAGTGTGACAAGATCATTCTGTCGCACAACCAGGGCCTCTACCTCTACAGGAACATCTTGGCTGTGCTGTCAGTCCAGCAGCAGACCATCCATGTCTTCCAGGTGAGGACTTAAATAACACGTTGCAATGATGGGGACAATCTGCGATATTAAGCATTAATAATTTCCCTTTGTGGTTGTGTCAGGTGACTCCAGATGGAACGTTTCTGGATGTGAGGACTATCGGTCGGTTCTGTTATGAGGACGACCTCTTGACTCTTTCAGCTGTTTATACAGAAACTCAGGCTGAGAGCCAGCCAGGCTTCCCCCGTCTGTACACAGACAAAACCATCAACTCCCTCAAGCACAGACTGCTGGTCTACCTCTGGAGGAGGGCTGAGCAGGACGGCAGCGCCACAGCCAAAAGGAGGTACTGATTCAGTTGGGTCCATCTATTCGTTTATTTGCTTCTAACTAGCTTCAAACTGTTGACAGACTCAGAGTTTTGAATTATTCTGCTCAGTAGTTTTGGTGAGCTGAGTGTAGTGGCATCAGATCTCCGCCTGCTGCAGGTTGTGGTTAACCTGGCTGTCTAACTCGCTGCAGCTCTCCAGAGGGGATGAAGGACAGTTCAGGACGGTCGAGGTGGAATCTCTGCGCTTCCCAAGTATATTTTGCTATTTGCTTTTAAGTGTATATGTGAGGAAACGCTACTGTGCACTGCCAGGAGAGCAAGACTAGGTGCTTTTGTGAGTGAAAGAAAAGTCACGGTGGTGGTTTATGAGCAATCAGATATGGTATATACTTCAACATTTATAAAATAAAAAGAAAGAAAATCCAAATCTCAAAATTGACAGCTGAATTCTGAGCCAGTGAATTAATATACAAACAGCTGACGATTTGTAAATGTAACTTATTCTGAAGCCAATGATTCAGAATACATTTATTTATTACAAACATGTTTGTAATAATTTTTTAATATGAAGAGTTATTAATGCTACTTTATTTCCCTATTAACAGCCGCAAAGGCCATTAGAAATGTATAATATATGGTTTTCTTGGTCTTATTAATGGTTCCCTAAAGCCTGTCAGGTTTTTGTGGCATCATTTATTCTCCCTCTGCCAGCATGAAGAAAGTGTGCTAATGCTCTTTGAGTGCGTTTGTGCAGCTTGTTTATGGGTTCTACATCTATTTCAGGGGAGGCACACCAGAGGTAGATGTAGAAGGAGCTTATGTTCCACTTTTTCAAATGATAAATTGCTCATACTGTCTCTCTCAGTGCTAGATTTAGTTGAATAGGGATAAAGATCCCTGCTGTCATTTACTCCAGCCATCCTTTGCTCACTTGTGTTCTGACTCTGTGTGAGGAGCACCTCCCTGAGACAGCAAAAGATGGCAGAGGAGGGGGGAAAAAAATCATGCCTTAGAGCCAGATGTTGAGTAGCATATTATTGGATGTAGTTATCAATTATCATTGATAAAAATAAAATGGGGGTAATGAGTGCTCGCTTGCTAGAGTGTGTTAGGAGTCTAGCTGCGGCATTTTGTATTGCTTGGAGGCATGACTGAGATGATTTGTCTAAGCCAGTAAACAATAACAATATTCTCCAGTTCAGAGGTGGAGACTGTAACTCTCAATTTAGAAAGAAAGAAAGATACATGTGATAGATTTTAGATGTGAATCAAAGCCCAAAGAGGAATCAAATGCTACATCCAAGATTGCGAATACTGGTTTTCGCAGGTGAGGAAAGGGAAACAATCACCTGAATGTCATCAGCAATGATAAGAAATGCCAGAGAAAGACTGAATGATACTAGCTAATGGACGGATGTAAAGAGAGAATAACAATGGACCCAGGACTGAACCCTGTGGAACCCCACAGGTTATAGAAGCAGTGCAAGAGCAGATTGTGCACGCTCTAACAGTGAATGTCCTTTTAGATAAATAGGAGGAAAACCAGTCTAACACTGAACCAGAGACACCAGCCAAACCTTTAGGCCTATTAAGTAAAATATTATGGTCAACTGTATCAAAGGCAGCATTGAGGGCATGCAATATGAGTACAGAACAGTTTCCTGCATCAGATGCCATTAAAAGGTCATTATATACCGTTAAAAGAGCATTTTCAGTGGAGTGCTGTTTCTGAAAAAAAAAGATTGAAAAGGGTCAGAAATCTTTAATGTCTATAATAAGGATCTGAATTGAGTTTCAACAACTTTTCCTAATAATTTGCTAATAAAAGGTCATTTTAAAATAGGCCAGTAATTATTGGGAGAACTGGGATCAAGATTAGACTTTTAAGTAAAGGAATAACCTCAGCATGCTTAAAATAGGAAGGGACACAACTTTGCCTCAGTGAACTGTTAACAATAGACGGCAAAGAAGGACCGATGCTTGTGAGAGATTCAAACATGGATTATGATTTCTAATGAGAATGATGAGGGTTTCATCTTACCCATTATACTAATAAATTCATTTAATGTAACTGGAGAAAAATAAGTAAATGACTCAGAGCATTGAAGGTCAAAAGGTGGAGAACCTGAGGAGAGTTTGGATTTTAAGCCCATCACCTTATTTACAAAATGATTAAGAAATACATTGCAGTCATCATCAGAGGCTATCAGTGCATACTGAGGTGAGGGAGAAACAATGCTATTAATGGTGTCAAATAACACACTAGGATTATTTTTATTACACTTTATGAGGCTGTTTAAAATAATAAGACCTTGGCTCTTTCACTGCTTCATTGCACAAATAGAGAAGTTCTTTAAAACGTTCTTTATGAACAGTCAAACCCGCGCTCTTCCATGGTCGTTCTGCTTTTCGACAGGAACGTCAAAGACTGCGAGTCTGATTATTTAGGTTAGGCGCGTAGGGAAAATGCCCTTTGAGCAAGCACTCGGCGACAGTGGCAAGGAAGAACTCCTTTTTCACAAGAAGAAACCTCCAGCAGAACCAGACTCGCAGAGGGAGGGGATGGTGAGAAGAAAGAGAAGAGGAAAAATGACAAAACCCAAACTATGGGGGAGAGAAATGAATTTATGGGCTCAGTCCTTGTTTTCAAGTGTTATCGATTACAAAATGGAGGTTATTTTGTCAAAAATATGGTCCCCATTAAAGTCAAGCAAGATCATAAAGCAGGGTAGGCTTTTACTGCCAAGCGCATAAGCGTGCAGTGCCCCGTAGTTCCTTAGTCGGCTTTAAATGCTTTACACAACAATTCACTTGTCAACGTCGAACATTGCAAACTACTTAAAAGGGGTAAGAGGGAAATGTTTTATTTGCTTATTTATTTGCACATAGTGTTAAAGTGGATAGAAAAAGCCTGATTTAAAGTGAATGTAGGCTTCCTGTTTCATTATTCCAGCACATCTTCTGCATACTTCGACATTAAATGAATTTAAATCTTAAATCAAATCTGTTTTGATCACTGTTGCTTTTGTGTTTCATATCACTGAAAGCATCATTGAATTCATGCCAGTGTTTTCCTGCTTGCCGGACAGATAAAAAGAAGCGAGGGCCACCTGATAGCTGAGTGGTTGGTGCACATACCGCCCGTTTAATTCCCATTTGGCCGGACCTTTACTGCATGCCAGCCCCTTCTTTTTCTACCCAAATGTCCTCTTTCTCTAGCCACCGTCACTATCAAATAAAGTGTCAGATAGTGTTAAATCAACAAAATGCCAAAAAATATTCATATTTAAAATTTAAAATAAATTTCGTAGACAAAATTCTGACTTCAGTAATTGACTTTGGGTTTTTTTCAGCGCAGCTTATTTAGTGCTATCTTATTTTTTGCGCAGGGCTCTGTGAGCAAATGAACTGCTGTACCCCTGAAACGCTTCATGATTCTGTTCACTGTGCATTTGTGATCAATTTGAAACCATCCAGCCTATAGGTATTTTTAGGTTGCTTTTTTTCTCTCTCTCGCAGGTTTTTCCAGTTTTTCGATCAGCTGAGAAGGTTAAGAATGTGGAAGATGCAGCTGTTGGATGAGCATCACCTCTTCATCAAATACACCAGTGAAGACGTGGTCACGCTCAGAGTAACCGATCCTTCGCAGGTAGACGCGCACACACACACACACACACACACACACACACACACACAGAGTCTCGATCTGAGTCTGAATTCTGCTCGCTCTTCTTTGTTACTTCCCCCCAGCCTTTCTCTCGCCGTCCTTTGTTATTTGTGCTCTATAACAGGAATTCCTCTTTCAGATCTCCAAGGATACGCTTGTCCTGCAGATTTTGTTCAGTTCTGCATTCACAGTGGCAGCAAATGCATTTAATTAATGCTTGGTTTATTTTCAAGACATTTCACATTTGACTTCTGTGTTAATTGGCCATTTTAATTTTACCCTTGAAGAATTTATAAACATTCAACTTATAGTGACCTTGTAACGTAAACACACTGAAGCCTTAAAAGCATATTTATGCAAGAATGAATGTCTCATGTCTGGCCATGTTTTTAGTCAGGTTTTTTTTTCACCCTCTTGAAGGCCATGATCATAATTAAAGAAAAGATACCTACATTAAAGAAAATAATTACAGGATGATTAGTCGTCTTTCTCCAAAACTTCACCTTGCTTCTCTCACAGCCGTCGTTCTTCGTTGTGTACAACATGGTGTCCACGGAGGTTCTGGCGGTCTTTGAGAACACGTCTGACCAGCTGCTGGAGCTGTTTGAGAATTTCTGTGACCTGTTCAGAAATGCTACCCTGCACAGCCAGGCCGTCCAGTTCCCCTGCT
Organism: Bujurquina vittata; assembly: GCA_015106715.1. Lineage (NCBI taxonomy): Eukaryota > Metazoa > Chordata > Actinopteri > Cichliformes > Cichlidae > Bujurquina > Bujurquina vittata. The sequence goes on along the minus strand of VUQK01043208.1, from coordinate 10,787 downwards.
CTGCTTCGTCTAATAACTACGCACGGCAGGTCCAGAGAAGGTACTGATTAAAAAATATATTTTGAAAAGGTACCTACATGGTGATGATTGATAAAGTCAGTGCAAAATGAAAAAAAACCCCAAAAACTGCAGTTTCTCTGGCCACTTGAGGCCATCTTCAAAAGTGAGTCCCCATACGCTTCAATGTTGAGATTCTCACCTTTAGCATAACCTGTATATAAAAGATGGCTGAAGCCACGGTGTTGTCACAATCCAGTTTTAGACTCTTGAAGCTCATTTTTAGCATTTTAGTCACTGCCATATTGACTTCTTTTGTAACCAGAAGTAGCCATATGTGGACAAGAAGATGGAGTGGTAAGTTGCCATCTAATGCTAGCATGTCTGATTAGCAAGCTGCCTCCATAAACTGTATTGGTGCAACAAGTAGTAACAATCAATCAATAAAAATGCTAGACTTTCACTCTCCAAAACTGGAGGATAAAATTCTTGGACACACTGTCCATACGGGGTAAAACCACTTTTTGTCCCAGACTGTAAGCTTTTTAATGCTGTCATGGTTGCTGTTTTAGCATGGGGATCACGTCTTAGGACCTGCCACAAAATTCTCATTAGCACTTATCTGTGTCTGTGCGATGTATCCATAATACAGTCTGTGGACGCTGCCGGCTAACCAAGCTTGCTAGCATTAGCACATACCTTAGTACCCCACCCTGTCATCCAAATATGGTCATGTTTGTATTCAAAAACCCAAGATGGTGACAGCTATAAACAGAGGTCAGCACAATACCTTCACCTTCAAGGTGGCTATGTCCATCTTTTATGTACAGTCTATGAATTTGAAAGAAAATACAAAAAACAAAAAGTGACAAAACAGTATTTCACTTTGGATTCTGAATAAAAGAAGACAATGTTCCTGAGAGGATTTGAAGACAGTGGTCAGGAAGTGAAGCAGATCAGCAGCAATCGCCTGGAGGAGGGAAGAAAAGAGTTTCAGGACTTAATCTGGATATAGAAGAGAGACATTAAGACAGTTAGTCTGGCTAGGGGAACTGTGATTGAATTTGGTGGTTTGACTGGCCACCGTAGGTGACAAAATCCTCTGTGGAGGGTGAAGCAGGAGGGGTAGTGGGGAGGGGAGGCTGAAGAAGGAGGGAACGATAAAGGATAGTTTGAGTGAGGAAAAGAGCTCAGAATTGGATTTTAGAGTGGTGAAAATTGATGTCGGACAGGAGGAGGGGAGAAATTGAAAGCTGGTGAGCACATTCAGCAAACCAGATTTGTACCACTTATGACTGGCTGGCAGTGAAGCCCAGTTCAGAGGGCTTTAGTCTAGCACAAGCCAGGTAGAGTGAAACAGACAGGCCAGTAAGACTGGAGATAATGTAGTATGAAACAAAGTGAGAGCGCGTCTGAAAAATATGGATGCCGATTTTAGAAGAGTGAAGGGAGAGTAGGGGGAGTGAGATAACCGAGTCACTGTCGAGTGCTGGAAATGTGTCATGAGAGTTTGGAGGCTACAATTTGTACGAATGTCTCAGAAAGGTTTCTTTGATTAAACATTTATATTCTTAGGAAAGATATATTTTTAGAAATCTATTCAATAAATGAAGAATTTTCACAGAGACCCAGCTACAGTGGAAACGAGGCAGACCGAGATCACAGGGGGTTATCTGTGGAGCATCCAAGTCCTGATTGAATTATGTTGTTGGTGCTAATGTTGTGCCGTCTGTCTGCTTCCTCAGGTTTAAGGACACTATTGTCAATGCCAAATACGGCGGTCACACCGAGGCGGTGCGCCGGCTGCTGGGTCAGCTGCCCATCAGTGCACAGTCCTACAGCAGCAGCCCTTACCTCGACCTCTCCCTCTTCAGCTACGATGACAAATGGGTGTCAGTGATGGAGAGGCCTAAGACCTGCGGAGACCACCCCATCAGGTACGGGCTCCGGGAGGCTGAACAAAACCTCTTGTCATTTTAACATGTATCATGTGATGAATGTTAATATCTAGAAAAACAATTTTCTCCCAGTTCCTTACGTGACGACCATTTCAACGTCCACCTCTTTTTATAATTCCATATGATTGTTTTTCATTTGAATTGTGTTTAAAGTTCAAGGAAATCCCCCACAAAAGGAAAAATTTTTGCAATTTTTGCAATTTTTTGACCAAATAACTGTGATGGTGGTTTTTGCCATAATCAAGCACTCTTATTGACAGTGAAACTTGGGTCACTACAGGTAGTCGTGTGGCGGAGGCGCAGTCTGTTAACCAAATTGTTAATCAACTTTAAATTAATCATCAGCAAATTTGATAATGCTTTCCAGAAAAAATGCACGCCAGTAAGAATATGAAAGGAAATATAACAAAGCTTTTCTTGTGACAATTTTAAGAGTTTGTATTTCTGTAAAGCCGCTCCCCACCCCGGTAACATTTTAACATGTGTCAATAGGAGAGAGGAGAGAGCAGTGAGCCAGGCCGTTGCATGAGGTGATAGGGCTATAGAAGGACATCAGAACAGCAGCACAACCAGTATTTGCGCCTTTGTGCGAGGAGGAACAGGAGGAGCACTGCCAGACTCGTACAAAATAGCCTCCATCAGGGTACTCGTGTGCTTTTTTTCTGACCAAACTGTCAGAAATTGACTCCATCAGGACAGTATGAGGACCCGGTGTCCTTTAGTGGGACCTGTGCTCACAGACAAGCTACTACCGATCGCCTCAGTTGGTAACACTAATTTTAATCAAGCTGTCACACTGTCATGACCTGCTTGGGCATTTGGGGAAAAAACAAAGCCAGTGTCAAAATAACACCTGTACTTTTCCTGCTGTTACACACCAAAATATCTGCTGTGGAAAATGTAGAGTTGTATTCAACCTCGAAAAAATCTTGATCAGATAAAATCAAATTTGCATCTTTTTTTTCTGGATTCACCAGTTGAGTGAATCCCACTCAACTGCCTTATTAGCAAAAATATAACAGACTGCTTCTGCGTATTAAATCCTTTTCAGCTTCTTATTTTATGCTGAAATGATAAAAGCAGCTGAGCGCTGACCAGCCTGCACCCGCAGGAGGCATCATGACCAGCTTTGTCTGATTATAGCTTCTGAGATGCTGCAGGTGGAAATGCACAGACTGGAGTGCTTGAGTTTAACGCAGCTTCTCTTTCTCTCTTCTCTCTTCCCGCCAGATTTTACGCTCGTGACTCCGGCCTGCTGAAGTTTAAGATCCAGGCGGGCCTGCTGGGACGGCCGGTTAATCACAACGTGCGTCGCCTCGTTGCCTTCACCTTCCATCCCTTTGAACCCTTTGCCATCTCCGTCCAGCGCACCAACGCAGAGTACGTAGTCAACTTCCATATGAGGCATGTGTGCGCGTGACGAGCTCGTGTGTAAATTGACTCACGCTTGGAGACAAACTGCAGGCCTTTTGGGCTTCTGTTAGCAGCTACTGGTGACAATACAACAAACATGTCCTCCATCGGGAGGCGCAAAACACTTTGTTCTCTTAGTCTCCGTCACCTCCAGAGAATCCACTGTTCTCCCCCCCCCCCATCACACAGCACTCACTCCAGCCTCAGCCCCTCTTCTTCCTCAGCGAGAAGGCTGCAATTCTGTCTTTTGCCTTTTGCCTCCTCTCTCTCCCTTCCTCCGACAAACAAAGAGCGACCTGTCGGGAGGAGAGGCTGCAACAAGTGTAAATGGCGATGTGGAGAGAGTGATTGATGTGCAGCTGAGGGGGGAGCTGTAGGTAGCCGGACCTCTCAGAAGCAACCAAAGGTGTTTCTTTTTCCTCAAGTCTGAATTTCTAATCCAGTCGGTGTGTGAGCAGCAGTCAAGCAAACTTTCTTTTTTCTCGCATAAATGGGGAAAGCGGTCATATTATTTTATATTATTTTTAACACCCCCCCCCCTTTTTTTTTTTTTCTTCACACTTTTTTTTTTTTTTTTTTTATAA
>VUQK01043207.1:36049-53369 GCA_015106715.1 Bujurquina vittata | reverse complement strand
ATTGGCCATTTTTTCAATTAATGCTTTTTGGGAATAAAATTTTTTGTTAAAAAAAACTGTTTTTTTCCTTTCAAAATGGGTATTTTGGGGGGGGGGGGTTGGTAAAAAAGTTACAAGAAAATCTGGCTGCTTGGAAGCAAAACTTAAATAAACTGGGGGTGGCTCAAGACTTTTGCAGTTTTGTATGTGTGGACAGAACTTAGGAACTTTACAGAAAACGCACTAATAACTGAGGACATGGGGATCAATAAAGGAACCTCCCTAAGCAGGTTAATTTGGATTTGTATTATATTAATGATGAATCAACCTGCAAGTATACCACCTTGTTGTTCTGTTCTGCAGTTTTTTTGAGTCCCATAATAATCCTATAACCTGGTAAAATAAAGGTTTTTAAAAAACTTTTTTAAAGAAATCCATAAAAGAAGAAACAAACTTTAAGTGTGCCTCTATGATTAATTCTCTGCACTGTATTTGAATGATTCTAACCTGTCTGGGCACTGCATTTCGTTTGAAGCAGGGTAGGAAATTAAACCAATTTACAAATATTTAAGCAAGTATGAACTGACTCCTCTTTTTACAATAGGCTACTGTAGAAAAGTCCAAGAGGAGGAGACAGGATAAGGCATGTTGGTGCACATGCGGCAGACTCAGTGGGAAAGATTAAAGGCTCTCTGATATACCCTCTGGTTGTGTATGATGACACAGTACCACAAACACCGCTTCTTGAACACACAATAGTTAGATTTTATTTCCAGCCACTGATTTCACAACAAGGAAAGCCTACATCTTTCAGAGCACATCTAAGAAGCTTTGCACTGTCATCTCATTTGTTTGTCTGTTACTTAGGTTTCTGCATTAATTTCTCACAACCACAAGTGCAATTTACAGGCGGCTTCAAATCTATTTAAACAAAGGTTCCCTTATAAAACTTTAAAATTATGCAGTCTGCTTATACATACATTTGTAGATTTATATTAAAAAGAGAGAGACAAAGAATAGGGGAAAGACATATATAACAGAAAGACATTTTAAAACTCCATTAAGTGAACTCAAACTGGGCTAAATTATAAAAACAAATAAACATAGGCCTAGATGCAAGAAAACAAATAAGGAACTAAATAAATTAGTTCTGACGTGCTGACATGGAGGCCTGGATTTGAAAAAGATTAACACAGTAAAACTGTTATTATTATGGGTGAAGTTTTTACTTCAATTTTACTTTGCAGCCTCCACAAAGACACCGGATGCGCTCCGCTGGCAGCATCGTCTGATTCCAGTGTGCACTATAAAAACTATGTAACAGCCTGCTTTTCACATAGAGGGGATAATGCAAAAGTCACGATTTTAATAGACTTTCAGAGCCATTTGTTGTGTTTGCTGCAGTATTTTAAATATGCATAAATTTGGGATCTGATTAATGTTTCTTGTATTGCGCCAGGTTCTTTTCCCTGTCCCGTGGCGCTGCACACAAGCGTGTTAAACGAACCCCACGCACCCCACTGACACTGCCGTGGAGACAGACAGCAATCAGATGGGGTGGGATGATGACTGGGAAGTCCCTGCCCTCTAATTAACCCCGTTTCCTCCACACCTCCCTGTTTGCGCCTACATGCCGGTCAAGTCCGGGCAGAAGAGCAGGAGCTTTGCAGCCTGCGCCCTCAGGACAACAATGCCCGTGTTTCTGCTCTCTTTCATCGCGCTGTTCGGCGTTTCTCACGCCTCTGACAGCGCGTCTCCGGAACCGTCGCTCTGGTTGACATCCACTTTCCGCTCCGTGTGTAAACCCATCCCGAGCACGTTCTCTCTGTGCCACGGGATCGGTTATAGGAGCATGTGGATCCCAAACATACTCGGTCATGACTCACTGAGGGAGGTCCAGCAGCAGTCTGCAGCCTGGCTGCCGCTCATCTCCAAGCACTGTCACCGGGACACCAAGAAGTTTCTGTGCTCGCTCTTCGCCCCGGTGTGTCTGCCGGAGCTCAGCGGCCCAGTTAGCCCCTGTAGGACCCTGTGCGATGCCGTGCGAGACGGCTGCGTACCGGTGATGAGCGCGTTCGGCTTCCCCTGGCCCTATATGTTTAACTGTACCCGCTTCCCACATGGAACCGAGCTCTGTATCCCGACCACCGAGGAGCAGGATGGGCGTGAAACAGAGAAGGTCAAGAACGAGGAGGTGCCCAAAGGTCAGTGCACAGCTGTGTCATTGTGGCAGGTTTTAGCTTTCAGTAAACAAATGTGGATTTAACTTGTACTTGTCACGCAAGTAAAGTCCTCAAGGGCTCACTTTAAGGACAGGAGTCAGGATGGAGACTGTTGTACTGTTTTTATTCTACTTTGTACTTGTACTTTATTTCCACTACCTTTACTGTATGTTGCACAGCCTCCAGTAGTTATCAGAAAAACTCTCAACTGGAGACATTTTTAATGTTTGTTTTTGTTTGTTTCATTACAAACGCTCATAAGCTCACCTGGTGTTGAGTTCTGAAGTAAAACTGTCCAATAATAATAAACGGAAAAAATATTTTTAATCTGAAGCAAATGTGCTATATATTTTTCTTATTTTCTGCCTTGCCTTATATTAGTTCTGGTGACCTCCCCAATGTTGACAAAGTTGTATATTAAAGTGCTGCCATTTACAATTAGCAGCATCAATAATAATCTAATCAAATCACATATAAACCGAACTACACTAATTACATTTCGCTTGTAATATTATGCCTATATAGTACACAGTATTGTTGCACTTTTCGACTGTAGGAAGGGAAAAACAGGAAGAAACCTCAGACAGAAGCAGGCTCAGGGAGGGGCAGCCATCTGCCGTGACCGATGAGGAGAAAGAGATAAGAAGAAAGTGAGCGGACAGGACAAAACACAAACTGAGGAAAAAGCTACAGTCCATGATGTGGATGATAGGGAAAGTTTGATTAATATCCGTAGTAACATCTGTGTTTGCCTACTGTACTATTGCATGTCAAAATGACTCCTGTGAAAAAGGTGTAATAATATCCAACGTTCATAATCTGCCTAATGTGCATACATAGTGCATGTACTGTAGTTTTGCACAGTCATTTCTTTGTTTTACTAATATTATAGTGTTTTCCTCCATTTAATTATCAATTTAATCTGATTTCTATCACTTTGACCTGTTCCTTGTGCTACTGCAGTCCCACCATATTCAGAATTGTTTATTTATATATATATATAATATACCCAACACACACTGCGGATGGCTGCAGTCACCTAATCGTTTCTCTTTTCCACCCCCAGGGAGCGTTATTTGTGATGCCTGCAGTTTTGGTGCAGAAGGAGAGATTGACATCCAGGAAAACTTCTGCCACACTTCATATGGTGAGAACAAACTGTTACAGTTAATGTGGGCTCTAAATGCATCCCTATCTTCTGTAGCATACGATTTCTATTACAAAAACAGGGCATAGGACAGCTTATCTAGTCACAGATGAGTTGATTTACAGTGTGTGTGTGAAGTGACACCTGTTGAGTAGTATTCTCTCTGTCTCTGTTGCAGCATTTAAGATGCGTCTGGGCAGCATGATGACAGTGGGGGGTGACCTTCAGCTGGTGCCTACAGCCCGCAGCCGGATCCTGAGGTGGGCAGGGGGAGGGGCTGAGAAAGCAGAAGAAGTTGGAGGCGCGATGGCCTACGGCGCTCTGTGGCTCCAAGACGGAGCCACGTGCACTTGTCCTGGCTTAGACTCTGCAGAGTCCAATGAAGAGAAAAGGCAAGAGGAGGTGCAGACAGATGAGAAACTGACAAAAACAGGGAAAAATGTGGGGAAGAGTGCCCCGGGTGGATGGTACCTTTCCCTTGCTCAGGCTGAAGAGGGAAGACTGGTGCTGACTCGACTGGTGAGGTGGACCAAAGGGGACAAAGAGCTGAAGAAGTTCATTCGATCTCTCCTTAAGCAGAAGTGTTCAGAGCTTTAAACAGCCAGTTGGATGCTGCTTTAGCTGTGCTGCGGCGAGTAGCTGCACTTTACAGTAATGTACACAAAATCCAGCAAAGGAGCTGACTGCAAACTAATGAACAGGGCAGAGAATCAATAATCAACCAAATCTTCAATTACACCAGTGTGTCACCTTGATTTGTTACAAATTGTGTTGGTGCATTACTGAGTTCCCTCCATTTTAAAAAGGAACAATTTTACCAGTACAGAGTTTTTACACAGAATGATTATCACTTCATAGCTGGAGATTACAGAGCTGGTGTTTGTGTACCTTACTGGAAAATCCAATATCATAGAGACATTGTTACACTGGTGACTACTAACTACTAAACATTGCATTATTTTTTATATATATATATAATTTTTTGAAGATAAAGGTGACAAAATGTAACCTTTTTATAGCGATTGCTGGGGTGGAGACTGAGCTCTCCTCTCTGTGGTGATGTTTCTATGCACATTAAGCATGCAGCATAAATATATTTGAATTAGTTGACCAGTTTCTGTCACAGCAGGTATTTTTATCCATTTTATTTTTATTTGTATCTTTGGTTCTTCTGGGGTTTTTTTAAAAATGTTTTTATATTTCCTAAATGTTTTTTTTAAATATTCTATTTTTTACTTGATAATATTCCATCAATAAGCTTTTCCTTGATCTTTTCCATCATGACTTAGTAAAGAAAGAAATTGGACTCCGCACAGAGACGCACACCTGTTCACGTTAACTTGATATATCAAATGTCAGCTTCACACTGCCTCTCTCTTTGTCTGTTCATTTTTATTTTTTAATGTGACAGTTTTAACATATGGCATCAAAAATGGCTAAACCTCATGTTAAACAGTTGTAATGGGGATTTTTTTCCTGCCAATTGTGAATATTTATAGGACATATACTGTCATGCACGTGATGCATAAATTATTCATAGCCCATGCTCCTCTCTGTATTTCTGCACCTGCCTCAGCTCAAGTGCCACCCTTCAAAGTCTGCTCTGCTTTCTATAAACGGGTAAGGTTGTCTTGTTTTTCAGTATAAATAGACTTTGTTTTTGTCACAGTATTTGTTCAGTGTGATGCAGGACGTTTGTGAAGTCTACAGTTACATGGGGAACAGAAATATCTAGAGAGGCGCAGAACTTTCTTTCGGATTTAACATAAGTCTAGTTTCTGCATAGGTATTTTTGTAATTCCAAATAAAGCTCACAATGTTGTTACCAGCAGCATCCTGTCACAAGTACATACATTTATTTCTTTGCAGTAACTGTAGGGAATGAAATAAAAATTGTGGTTGTAGCTTTGCTGTACTACGCTCCTTAGATCATTTAAATCATGGAAGCATTTAAAACCTAAACCCGACTGTGTTACGGAAAAATGCAAATAAGAAAACTGGGAATCATGTTTTTCTTTACCCCAATGCAGTTTTAACTTCTGCTGCTGTTTTACATGACAGAACAGCACAAGAAGTAAGTGGTCTTGTAGTCAGGGGAATGGTTAAAAGGGAACCTGCAGTGGCATCACTCCCCCCTGAATTATGATTTTTTTTTTATAAGGACTCCCCCTTGGAAAAGAAAGTTGTCTTTCTCAATAAACCATACAATGTTAAACAACATAATATGAACCCCAGTCAAGAAAAATTACAATATAAACCAAATCCCCTCTGTCAATCACATTTTTAAGGCCTGATGGTGTCACATTATCTGATATTGTCAGATCTGTGCCAGGTTTGGTTGCTCAACTTTGGATTATGCAGGAGTTGGAAGAAAAAGAAACAACAAACACAGACTTCAGATATTATAGGAAGATTTAATGCCAATTCAACAAGTCACCTCAAGGTGCTTTGCAATTGTTTGGTAAGACTCTACAATATCAGAGAAGTAACTCTACCAACCCCAATGAGCAAGATGACCCCTATGAGCAAGCACTAGGCAAAAGATCCCTCTAGCAGAGCTAGGCTCATGGAGGAGCAGCCATCTGATGTGGCCAGCTGGCAGGTGAGGGGAGAGGGAGAGACAAGGCAAAGAGGGACCATGACAAAAACTATGGGAGACAGCAGACAAAACTTAATGACATGCAGTATAAGGAGTCAAAAGAGGGGAGTGGGTATCAGCCTCCTACTTAGTGGTTTTTGGTCTCCCTGTGCCATCCCAATTAAAACATCCTAAAACCAATACTTAATAAATACAGGGCTCACTTTAATACATATCTGACAAATGAATCGACCCCTGTATGTGTGTTTCTTTCTGTAGATGCTAGGATGGTGTCTCCTGCTATTGCTCTGGCCTTCCTTCCACTCCTGCTGACACTGATTATCAGGTACCGTTACTACTTTGTGCTGTTCTATCGGGCAGTCCTCATCAGGATATGGAAGGACTGTGTTACCGGTTTGAGCAGAGAGGAGCGTGCCTACCAGCATGTCCTCATGCATGCCACCCCTGGGGACCCTGACAGCATCCTAGAAGCCTTTGATATCTGGTGCAGCAAGGTGGAGTTCATCAGCAATATTGGGCCTAAAAAAGGTAGAGTTGGAACACAAATTGAATTGTTCATTTTGTTTTTCAGAACATACAGCATCTTTACATGTGTTTTTATTATCTGGTATTCTTGATTTTAAGGAAAGATCCTGGACCGGCTGCTGATGGAGAACAGTCCTCTGACAGTGCTGGAGCTGGGTGCCCATTGTGGATACAGTACTGTGCGGATCGCCCGTTCTCTCCCTGTGGGTGCCAAGCTCTACAGTATCGAGATGGACCAGAGGAATGCCGCTATCGCTGAGAAAGTCATTCGCCTTGCAGGGTTTGATGATGACATGGTGAGATACATCAAACAATTCCCAAACTTTTATTCTTTGAAAAACATATACATCTGCAGCATTATTATCCTAATTTTACTGTAATTTCATTATATGTGACGAATAATGACAATTAAGCTATTCTATTCTATTCTATTTACAGAATCGTATGACTTTTATACATTTGATAATCATGCTGTGCCTTCTCCAGGTGGAGCTTATTGTCAAGCCATCTGATGAGGTGATCCCTCAGCTGCGGTCTGACTACAATTTCGAGAAGCTGGATTTTGTCTTCATGGACCACTGGAAGAAATGCTACCTCCCTGACCTACAAGTAATGAGAATAAATAATGAGAGAAGATATTTGTGTACGACTTTAAATTTGCTTTACTTTCTACTGTCACCTGTTCACCTGCCTCACTCACTGCCTCTGTGTTACAGTTGCTGGAGGGGTCTGGTCTACTGGGAAAAGGATCTATTATATTGGCGGACAATGTGCTGTTTCCAGGTGCTCCAAAGTTCCTTAGATATATTCGCAAGAGCGGCCTGTATGAATGGAAGATCCACCGAGCCACACTAGAGTATAGCAAGGGCATCAGAGATGGGATGGCTGAGCTGGTATATCAGGGAATCAAGTAGATGATACAGGCTGAGATTCCACAATGTTACTCAAACACACACTTCAGGAATGGCATATAGCCCTTGTTGTTAGGAAAAGTTGTCATGATTTTCTTCTACATTACTTCACCTGAAAGGTTTTTATCATCTCAGTTTCTAGGCTCTACATCTCAACTCATGCAAAAATACTTTGCCTTCTCGTAGGCAAGTTAAGGTGTGCTGTAGCTCTCGTTTGACTGACTGCCACACTCAGCAGCCAGGTTTGGATTTGATTTTTACCAGGGATTATTTACTGCAGCATTTACTCACAGAGACAAAAATGCTAAACTAAATCTTAAAACAAAAGATAAAGCCTTGTATTTAAACAATCACCAGTTTACACACACATGCCACCCATTACTCTTTATTCTGCTGTGACTGTCACATTTCAGCATAGTGTCATTCTGTTATTTAAAAGATATGAATAAAAAACATTTTCCAAGACTTGTTTCATTAACTCCCAAATTTGAAAGACCCGGTACATAACTTAAGCTAGATGCAAATTAAACCCCAAATCTTGTCATTTTATTAAACTGTTTGTTAATATTCATTATCTGTCTCCCTTCAGTAGCTACATGTATCCATTCATGTATAAAATCTTTCCTGCCATTAGTAGTCTAATCATGTAAACCTTGGATCCTTCTCCAACAAAACTCAGATTAGCTTTTTTTATGTGTGAGACTTCACATTATTGCTTTTTAGCTTATTGAACATGTGAAACGTTACATTGTTATATTTTATTTATAAATTCAAATACACAAAAAAACGGAAACATGGCTTGATTAAAATAATTTAAAAATTCAGCAGAAGCAATTAATACCACAGTGAGATACTCTGTAACATAACCATGGCAGGGTTTAAAACGGACACCATGCCTCACATTTATATATTGATGGCAGCTTTTGCTTTTGACATAGTTCAAAATTTTAAAAGTGTCTGAAAATAATACAATTCCCGCGGCTGTAGGAATCTTCTGCTGAAGGCATTTATGTAGCATACAAAACACTGCTGTGAAACAGAACTGGACTATAGGGTGAAGTAGCTGGATGACTTTTGCATAGGTCAATAAATTATTTTGCTGACTTGACTTGTGGACATGCTGGGTCAGCTGGTTGGAGACACTTAGTTGCACACGGCTGAAGATAGGAGAAGGTCAAAGTTTATACGGCAGATCACTGGGCTGGCTGCTGCCACTGCGTGAAGGCGTGCCTGACTGAGTACAAAACAACATCTACTAAAGAGCACCGAACACTTGGAGCTGCTTTAACTGGTTAAAAGCATTTTTCACAGTCACAGATTACCACTGATGCCCAGTGATGACTGACTGCAGTTTGAAGTTAGAAAAATGTGCTGACTTCTCCTTAAGAATCTCATGGTGATTCTTCAGCATCATTTCTTCCTAATTACACATATAAAAATGTGTGTTACAAACTGAAGGGGCAGCAGTCATATTTTAAGTAGTGGAAACCCAGGGCTAGCTTGATGGAGACCAGTCTTGTTTTAAATCATCCACTGGTCTTGGTCTTGGTCTGCTCCTTCCATGTCCACCTGACAGAAAGAAACACAGCCAGATTAAAAGCCATTTGGGGAGAGAAAAGAAAATAACATTTAAACACATGTATTCCAAAATGTCCTAAAAATAGAAAGGTTTTTAAAAGACCTTCAGAGAGCTGGGTTAATGATCGAAAGAAAAGCACCTCATTGATCTCGCCATCATCAGGTGACTCATTGTAGTCATTCATCTCATCCATGTCCTGCATGTCCTCTTCATCTTCTGAGTCTTCCTCACTGTCTTCTTCATCTTCATCATCCTCTTCCTCCTCCTCTTCGTAGCCTGGCTGCAACCACCAAATGCAGACGACACAAATGGAGGGAATTATGCAACCAGTCTGTTTCACACAGTGACCATTTTTGTTTAAAATGCTCATGCCATTACCTCAAAAATTGGTTTTCCAATGGGCATCAGGTTGTTGTCTTTTTCAGCAATGCTCTGCAACTGCGGTAGAGACAGTTTGCATATATTAAAGAGTATGAAGTATCACAAACTGATCGATAAACTGATTTGCAAGATCAGTAACATTATGGGTGTGGAGATTGATCTAACAGAGGTTTCATAAAAGAGGATGCTGTCCAATTACAGTCAATCCTTCATACCCATCTTGGGCTGGACAGCTACGGGAGCACGTTCAGCAAAAGACTCGTTCACCCATGATGCATCACAGAAAAAATTTAGTAGGCTTTAGAATAAAACGAACTAAAATGTACTACTATGTACTTAAAAACCCGACCTTAAACCGAAAATACAAGGAACATTTTAGTCTGGGGGCTTCTGCATAACTCTTGGCCATTCCCAAAATAAATTAATAAAAAATAAACAAACTGAAACGAACAAGCCCACTCTGTAAACTAATCTAAGGTAAACTGAAAGCAACAAAATATACAAGTTATAATGACTGTGGCCGGAGCAGGGGCCTTTACCCAGGTCTGGTGCTGCTGCTCTTGCTGGTGCAACTCGGTCTCGTCCACGCACGGTCGGTCCAGGTTAAACCACAGGGACTCCGTTATCCGGGGAAACAACGAGGGAAACAACGTGGACATGTCTGTCACACAGGAGCAACAAATCCCACGTTTTCACGGACAGAAACCCTGAACCTTAAGTTAAGTTGGAGTTTGCGAAAGACAAAGGAGACAGGAATCGTTTACACGTCCTTAATGATCGAGAATATAAAGTCTGACAGGCCGCCAATTTTCTGGATTACAGAGGCTGTGATATAATCAAACAGGAAAATAACGCTTTACTTTACTCGTCTGAACACCTGCTAGCATCCGGACAACAAATTCAAAACAAATTTAACCGGAAACTGCTGGTGTTCACCTATAAAGAGTCCTCTTCTTTTTTCCAGCAGCACTCCATAATGGTTCCCTTTTCGGCTTATGAGCCACGTCTATGGCATGAACACTTGTAAATAAAGTAGAGCCAATAATCAGATTTAACTAAAATATGTTATAGTGATGTTAATGATTTGTGTATATAGTATAACGTGATAATAGCCTGCTTTATTCCATTTTATGCCTATTCTGGGACAGGATGGTGATGTGGTGGAGAACCTGGATGTACATCAACAACAGGATGAACTGAAAGACCAACTTTGGGAATCATCTGGTTGGTTCAACTATACTATTTTATGCCAGTTGTCTTTGATTATTTTTTTCATAGATTCAACTAAAGAAATGGAAACACAATGAGTTCTTGTGACATGCGGCTAGTAACAAAGTACCTCAGGATACAATTTAAAGATGATTTTTTTGCTGTTATCCATTGTATGTAGGCACAGCAGTGCTTCATCCCTTGCTTTAGTTATTTTAATGATTGATAGGTCAGAGTTAAGTGGCCTAAAAAGAAAAAAAATCCACTGAAAATGGTCGGGCACAAGGACAGGATTGAAAATTAGTGAAAAAAGCAGCCAATGTCCAAAGAAAATTTTTGAAAGACCTTCAGAAAGCCTGGAGAACTATTGTTCAAGAGCAAAGTGCAAGAACGACATATTAAAAAAGACTTTTTACAGTACTATATCTGTCTGGAAGAGCAGCATTTGCTATTTATATTAGTATTAGTATATCATCATTTCAGAGTTTAGCTATCATAGAACACTGGCACAATCTCCCTTTCAAATTATAAGAAACTGCTAAGATAGCAGACAAAATACTTGTCATAGTTCATGGCTGGTTTATGTAAATGCTGCTGAAGTTGAAAATTCTTATCAGTAAGTTCAGAGCTCCAAACACAAGGAATGTGCACATTTATGCATATGCAAAGAAATGTCTCTCTTGAGGGTGCTTGTAATGTTTAATATTTCATTTGCACGATGAGAGCACTAACAGCAATGCAAAGATTGGAAGCAGGTCTTAATTGCTATCTTTTTGATCTTTTTATTGTCAGCCCAGATCAGGCTGACATTTCATAACGGTGTGTGTGTGTGTGTGTGTGTGTGCGCGCGCGCGCGCGTGTGTGTGTGTGTGTGTGTGTGTGTGTGCGTGTGTGTGCGTGTGTATGAGAGTGGGTGGTGGCGAGCAGGGTAGACCTTGAGATAAGACAAGCTATTCCTCAAGGCAAGATGTTATAAAGCTCATGGAAAATTACTTAGTCTTAAGAACAAATACAGACTGGTTAAAAAAAGAAAGAAAGAAAGAAAGAAAGAAAGAACAACCTAACACCAAGAGTGTTACGGAAGCTTCAAGGTGGCTTGGAACTGGTTCTGCATTGATCTGATAGGATTGAACAACATGTTTCCATAAGATATTCCCTCTTTGGGAATTTATGATGGCAGTGGAGAGGACTGTCTTACATGGTGATCCAAAATATCCTATTGGCATTGATTGAATGCATGTGACTGTGAAAGCCATAAAATAAGTTTGATTACATTTTAATGATCAAAGTAGTTCAGCGACCTTTTACCTTATGGATGTAGGCATAATCACCTGGAGAATACCAGTCCAATCAGGAAGAAGTATTTTATCATAGGATAAAGGTGATAACTCAGAAATGCGTTATGGTAATTTAAAGTGACCCACGACTCTAAAGGATCCAGTGAATTCAAACCTGAATATGCCTCTCAGAGCATATCAGAACCAGTGAATCCCCTCATAATAAGGGGGGAAGGGGAGGGATTAAAGGTTTTTCTTTAATTTGTCACCTGCACATTAAATCACTCATCTCAAACACACACACACACACACGCACACACACACACACCACATGGAATTTGGACTTTGGAAACCAATTGGCAAAAAGCACAGCAGGATTTCACATTAATTCTGTCACACTCCACTCACACACGCTGACAAACACGCACACGCAGAAACACACATTCAGGCCCAAATCTGTGTTTTGACATTTTTGTTTGGTCTTGAGAAGTGTGTTCAAGGGGATCTGCAGATACTGGTTTACAGGCTCATCCCTTCAAACAGGAATCGTCACAGAAGTCGAAAAGGTAAAGGAAATTTGTTCACTATTCATGGGTTTATTGGTAAGTTTATCTTTAATTGGTTACTTACAGTATTTGGCATTCAGATACATAAAGGTGTAGAGGGATATTTACTCTCTGACTGAGTCCAGGTTCTTACATTGTATCCTTTTGTATTTTTAATGCTGCTTTCAGGAGGCACACTTTATTTGTGGGGACATCTGGCAGTAAACCTTCTTCACATCTATCTTTTAGAACATAAAAATGAGAAAGATCAGCAGGCTGAAAATTCTTAAAAGGATACACATCTATTTGTGTATTAAAATCTACACAGCTGTGAGATTGTGACTATGACTTTTCTGACCAGTTTTACATGTAAATTATTCTCATAACTACCACATCAGTTAGCTGTGTTTAACTTTCCTTCCTGGCAAATTTTTGTCCTGGTTTTTGTTCTTGTCCTTTTTTTCTAAAGAACCTGCCCAGAAAGACTGCCCAGATCACCATAAACTCTAAACTTTAAACTGTTGAGGGCCCCCAACTCTGCTGCAAGCTAAACACTCCAAAGTATGATAAAATATCTTTTTGAATCTTATTTCCTGTTTTGTTTTTTTATTTATTTATTTCACATTTGAGTCATTTATTCTGCACAGAACCTTTACTCAGAAGCACACTTTCTAACTCATATGTCTCACAAAGGTTTTTCTCAGGGTTTGGAGAAGTTAGACTGAAAACTAGATTGTCTGTAAGAGATGGGAAGTGGGAGTGCTTTAAGCCTGCAAGAGAGGTCACCTCTGTGGGTCTCTGGGGAGTTCTTTAAGCTGATAGACACTGCCTACATGAAACCACTGAAAGGCATGCAGACACTTCCGTCTGCCTGCTTGAGTCAGTGTTACATCATCTGCAAGATGCTCGAGCTGATTCCTCTCATGAACAGGAGCCCCTCCTAATTGGCCTTTCCCGGCCATCCCCCATTCACCCCTATTTCTTTGGGATTTTTGGCACATTCCACGGGAATTAGACCATAAAAGGAGTCGAAATAGCTGAGAGCGCGTACAAGGGCAACTAGAGGGCAGTATAGAAAAGAGGTGAGAACCACAAACACAGTGAACAAAGATATTAAAGCATGTCATCTACGGTAGGTAAAGCTGTTACTAAAAGAGATCTACACCAAGGCTAAACACTGTTAACATATTCAATCAGTACCTATGACCAAACACTCCAGACACCTGCCAGCTGAACATAACTAAAGCCAACAAAGTACTGCATGTGTTAATCTCAGGTTAGAGGTCAGAGGGAGTTGGCCTGTACTCTTTGTTGGCAGCTACCCCATGCTGTTTTTTCCCCACTTTTGACCTCTTAATAATCTTAATAAGATTTTTCCCACAGCCTGTTGTTATGCTTCCCTCCCCTACAGTCATGTGGTCTGTCCTGACCTTGCTGCTCGCCCTCTCCAGTGGAGCCATGTCTCTAGACAAACTGAACATGTGTATGGATGCAAAACATCACAAAACAGAGCCTGGCCCTGAGGGAGAACTGTACAAGCAGGTGATAAATGCAAACATGACACTGACTCCAAGGTTTCTTATCTGATGTTTGAACCACCACAAGGAGCCTGGTGGGGGAAATTCATATTTTAGTTCTAAATGGATAAAAGTGATCATGGTTCCCTCTTTCCAGTGCGCTCCATGGAGAGAGAATGCGTGCTGCACAGCCAACACCACTGAAGAAGCCCACGAGGATGTGTCCTATCTGTACAACTTTAACTGGAATCATTGCGGTGTTATGAGCCAGAAGTGCAAGAAACATTTCATCCAGGACACTTGCTTTTATGAGTGCTCACCACACTTGGGACCCTGGATACAACCGGTGCGAATTTATTGATGTGTGCTTTTGGGTTTCTGATGTTTGTCTGTACTTGTGTCACTAGATGGCAGCATAGGAAGTTGAAAGGACTGAAATGGTCTGTTAGGGCAGATTCAAAGCGACACATCTGAATATATATAGTAGTTAAAAGTATTTGGTTTGGTTTATTATTGATCATACAAACTGGCCAATGGTGTACATGTGTGCAGGTGGATCAGAGCTGGCGTAAGGAGCGCATCTTGGATGTGCCTTTGTGTAAGGAGGATTGTGAAAGCTGGTGGGAAGACTGCAAGGACGATTTCACCTGCAAAACTGACTGGCACAAGGGATGGAACTGGACCTCGGGTAAGGTGCCCACTCAGAAAACAGAGTGGAAATACATGTGTGCTTGTTATATTGTTATTAACAGCAACCACGTTCCCATTTTTGTAAAAACATTTTCATGCATTTCTTTTCCTTTTCACATGTATCCATATGGAGGAACAATGACAGTATGATACCGTGGTTAATTCCAGTGTATAAAATTCCTTCACTTCTCTCACAGGTATTAACCACTGCCCTGAGGGTAGCAAGTGCAGGAAGTGGACTGCTGTTTTCCCCACACCCAAATCAATGTGTGAACAAATCTGGACCAACTCTTACATGTATACCACCTTTACTAAAACATCTGGGAGATGCATGCAGCTCTGGTTCAACGGCACAAACCCCAACAAGAAGGTGGCTGAATATTACCTCAACAATGGACAGCAACAGCAAAGCTATGCTCTGCGAACACTGCTCTTCCTGGCTGTCACAGCCTTCTCTGTAATGACTTAATATTAATATTCACAACCTATGCTGTAGCACCTTGGAGTAAAAATGATTTCTAACACTATTTTTGGTCTCTTCTGTCAGTCACTGAGCCTCTTAGTAGATGTTAAGACCCCTTTGGTTTGCATTCTAGTGAAGGGGGCAACTAGAAAATCTCAGGTATTGATGCAACAAAATATTCTGACAACATACGTGATGTCAGAATTGCCTGCTTGGGTAATTGCTTAAATGGCAGCTTTTTGCATCTGCCTCAGCAGTGGGAGTTATTGTCATGAGAAGCTGAAATTAGTTAATATCCCCCCAAAAACACATGAAAACTGATTTAATTTACACTCATTACAGTCTGGACCAGCTGTCAGTTCTCCTTTTTTGGCTTCCTGTTCTAGGATAAAAAGAGAAAATGCACACAAGATTATAATTCCATCAGCCAACGTCAAAGCAACACAGCAATTTTGTGTCCAGACAAGTATTGTAAAATCAAAGATCTGCGTGGATAAGGGAAATAAAACAAAAATAAACTTGTGCTCCTGGACAAGCCATGAAGAGACATGCCACATACTGTATTACTGCACAGCTCTGGAATGATATTTCTCTTAAGTGCAGTCTATGGATCAGCTTAATAACCCCTTCATAACCTCAGTGACCAGTAGGGAAACTGTAAAACTGACCCAGGATCTGCAGTGTGGGAAAATGTTTCTCTGTGCTGGGCCCCAATGATCACACCATCACATGATCACTCCGGGGCCAGCCAGTGGTTAGTGGGCTCTGCAGCCTGGTAATTATGGGGTTGCAGTCCTGTGTGTGTGTGTGTGTGTGTGTGTGTGTGTGTGTGTGCGTGCGTGCGTGCGTGCGTGCGTGCGTGTGTCAGAGAGAGGGAGAGTCTGTCATTATTGCATGTATCAGTAGTTCACTGCAAGTTAAAACAAGGAGTGTTTCCCCAGTGCTCGTGAGTAACTGTTATAAGCCAGAAGAGAGATGATGAAAAAATGAAAATGAAAAGATTCACTAGACTAAAATCTGTGTTCTTCTATCTCACTACCTTCCAAAAAAAAGGATGAGATGATTAAAGGAAGATGGCTATTATACGCATCGAGGGACTAGCTACACCCACCTCTCCTCCTCTCACTATTCCTCGTGGCAATCCCATGCTGGGAAACACTGGTGCACTAAAAGTTAGCACTAACACTAGTTTGTTGCTCAGTTGTATTTTATATATTTATAATTATATATATTTTAAACTAGGTATGTTGGTAACATTCATATTTAATGCTATCTCAATTCTAGTATTTTATCATAAATCAGCACTGTAACAGCATGTGCATTCTGTTGATATGTGCAGATGTTCTCTTCAAAATGACCTGGTCAAATTTTGAGGCTTTGTTGCTCGTGACTAAGGGTGGAAGCACCTGGGCTTCCCTTCTCAACAATAGTGGCCACTTGTTCACCCTGTTATGGAATATAAAACAAGCCTCATGCCATCAAAGCAGGTATTTTACACATAAACTATAAGCATGGTATTTTACATGGTCAAACTACTGTATATGAAAAAGATTATTTGCTTCAGCCAACTCATGCATTTTCTACAGTGTATTGCTGGCAAAATCCATCTATTCACTGTACTGTTGGTGGACCTGCATCTACAGTACAGTACAGTACAGTACAGTACAGTGTGTGCTTTAACTTGAAGTTACAGTAGTATGACTACCACTGTTCAGAATCTACTAAAATCTACAACATCTGTTGCCTCCTGCCCATCTGACAACAAGTTAGATCAAAACCACTGGGCTGCATGAAGCTGTTTGCATGAACAGAACCAAACCTGAATGGCATTTAGCAATGTTTCCAGGGAGAATAACTCCTCTTGTTTTCACAACCTACAACTCAAGTCAAGCCCACAAAAACAATTTCAGTAATTATATTAAAAAGAAATCTGCAATGGGTGAGGATAATACACCTCACTGGAATGCAGTGATGAAATTCTTTGCCTCTCCTTTTAAGTACTATAACAGAAATGGGGAAAGTCTGCCTAACCCATGTCTCATTTCCAGACAGTTAAACCCTTCACTTCATCAGTACACCATTTTTTCAATGTCTCCAAAGGCAGTGAGCCTCCGCTTCTGCTTTTGTATTTGTAAGGACATGATGCTACACAGGTGTTTCCTTTAAATGACCCACAGCACCAAAACAGTACTTGAGACTGACCATCTGTATTGCACACATGTGTTTGTGTTCATGTTTTTTTTTTTGTTTTGTTTTTATTCATGTTCACGTCCTCA
>VUQK01043206.1:23416-41859 GCA_015106715.1 Bujurquina vittata | reverse complement strand
AGAATGTCAGACCATCTTCGTGTACTCAAGCTCAAACGTACTTGGGTTCTGCAGCAGGACAATGATCCTAAACAAGTCCAAAGCAAGTCCACCACTGAATGGCTGAAGAAAAACAAAATGAAGACTTTGGAGTGGCCTAGCCAAAGTCCTGACCTGAGTCCTATTGAGATGTTGTGGTATGACCTTAAAAAGGCCATTCATTATTAAGTTTAGGGGGCAATCACTTTTTCACACAGGGCCATGGTGGTTTTTTTTTTTTTCACCTTTACTAATAAACATCTTCATTTACAACTTGCATTTTGTGTTTACTTGTGTTGTCCTTGACTATTGTTTAAATTGGTTTGATGTTCCGAAACACTTAAGTGTGACAAACATGCAAAAAAACAGGAAATGAGGAAGGGGGCAAACACTTTTTCACACCACTGTATGCTTATCTATCATCTATTCATTCTTGCCCCCCCCCCCATTTTTCTTCTCTTTCTATCCTTCCTTTCTGCCTGTCAGATCTGGCAAGAATAAATAAAATAAAATAGAAATTCAAAAATTAACAAGATATCCTATAGAAAACTTATAGAGCTCTTTTAGTAAAAGCAAATATGTTTGGTAAAACAGTGCATTCAGATGCTCATTGTGATTGCAAAACTGCCAGACATGACAGGCCAAAAAAGGTAAACCTTAACTTACAAACCTGATAACAACAGAAAGCAGAGAACTAGCTAATTGTGAACAAAGGGAGATGTCAAGCATGGGTGCAAATTAATAGGTACTTTTGACTGCTCCTTTATTTCCAGAGGGCCCACCGCGGTGGATAGATCCATGTGGTACAAACCCCTATATGAGGAAAAACTGTCAGGTTTCTGTTTACCAGGAGGGGGTTGAGATTGTGCTGTCGGCCTCTTTGAGACGCTCTGGGTTAAGATGCTCGAGGGCAACATGGCAGGAAGTCGGTCCCACTCCTCCAGGCCGCCACCTTTTGTACTGTAATAGGCAAACTTCTTTACCACAAAGTCATCGTTCACACAGATCTGGTAAAAAAAAAAATAAATAAAAAAAAAAGACACGAACACGATCACATCTGTGCAAAAGTCTTTGTCCAAATAAATGCTTAAAGGTCAAAGTTTACCTTGATGTCTCCAATGGTAAGGTAAAGCTCAATGGCGGTAGAGTTCGACTCAGATTCAAGCAGTACGGCCTCCGTGTGGGTCGATGCTTTGAAATTAAAGATGGGTGAAGCTTACAGACACATCGTATCTCACGTGTAAATTCACCAACACATCAAATCTAACGATAAAGGTGTTAAAGCAGCAACCGGGTCACCCACCTCGCAGCAGGTTGTGCAGGTAGAGCGTGGCTGAGCTGTCCCACTGACCTGACGGCCTGCAGAGGGACAGAAACAGATGTGGAACTCTGCACCTGCTGCAGCTTCTGAAACACGTCACAAGAACTCGTCTTACCTGAGCTTTGCCTGCTCCTCAAACACAGACACTCGCAGTGTTGTTGGTTTGATTCCCGCCAGGTGGAACCTTCTCACCCAGAAAGGCAGCTGAAGGAAGTCTGCCGTGGCCACCCGGATCCTTTTGGAAAGAGACCGATTTCAAACCAAACAGAACAGATTCAAAGATCAAACACAAACCTGACATGTCTGGAGGGTCTTCCTCAAAGATAAGCAGGTAAATATTTGGCAAAGAAACATATAACATTTGGTAATTGATGGAGAACAGCTCTCTTCCACAGCATCTCCATCCAGCTCACCGAACAGCATCACCACCTGCTTTAAAAACCTCATCAGTGCTCCCCACAGATTATCATCTAAAGACGGAGAAAAGATAAATTTACTCTTTCTTCTCTTGGCTGCTTCCTTTAGGGGGCACCACAGCTGATCATCTGCCTCCATCTCCCCCTATCCCAGCATGTCCCTCTGTCATTGCAACCCTCTGCATGCCTTACTTTATCCATGAATCTCGTCTGAGGTCTTACTCTTTCTCTCCTCCTGTCCGAGCCTCTGTCTCCAGTCCATGCACCACAGCAGGTCTCACTACCATCCTGTAAACCATCCCTTCCACTCTGGCTGCTCTCCTTCTGTCACAGATCACCCCTGAGAGTCACCTCCACCCAATCCACCCTGCTGCACTCTCTTCTTGTGCACTGTTGCTTTGGACGGTTGACCCCAGGTATTTAAACTCATCCACCTTCACTCCCTCTGCTCCTTGCAGCTTCACCTTTCCACCTGTCTCCCTCTCATTCACACACATCTACCCATTCCCCTTCTCTCTCTAGGGCAGACCTCCACATCTGCAGGCTCTCCTTCACCTGCTCCCTACTCACTGCAGTATCAGTGTCACCTTCAAACATCACAGTCCACAGAAACTCCTCCTGACCTCATCAGCCTGTCCATCACCACTGAAACCAGAAGGGGCTCAGAGCAGATCCCTGATGAAATCCCATCCCCAGCCTGAACCTCATCCATGCCCTGCACCACCATCACAGACACTTCTGCCACACCTGGCATCCTCATGCACCACAGTTCCTCTCACAGCAACCTACTGTAACCCAAGTCCCTTTAAGCAAGTCACATGACATCCGTCAGCTGACAGGGTAACCTCTCCTAATTTACTACCCTTTCTGAGTGGCACCTTTGAAATCTAGCGGGGGAACTACACTCGGGGGGGGTTGCTCCTGCTGTGGGTGGCACTCAGATGGTGTCCAAAGTGGCATGCTGTTCAGAATTACTCAGCAGTGAGTTACCTTCCTGTTTGATCGAGTTAACCCTCTTAGGAACAGGTGTTTTTCCTTTGTTGTGCGATTGTTTTTAGCGGAGTCATTGCTGCGAGGCATCTCCATTAAGAAACAGTAGCTTTGATTTTTGTTCTATTTCTAAATGCCCTAGCATTTAAAACACTTATAGGAAGTAAACTTTATTAGTAAAACGTGCCAAAATGGCATGTTATTTTATTTTCATATGATACAGGAAGTAGCCTGTGTGTGTGTATGATGTGAACATTCAAAAATTAAGTGAAAAAACAACATAGCTTTAGACATCACAGAGACAGAACTAAAAAAACGCAACGAGTAGACTAAAATCAGGCAAATCGCCAGGGTCAGATGGTTTCGCGGCAGAATTTTATAAGAAATTCCAGAGAGTTGATCCCAATCCTCTTACCACATTAAATTGGATCTTAAAAAAATCGTCAAACACCACCATGCTGGAAGGAGGGAATAAGTTCAGTAATAAATAAAGACGGCAAAGAGAAACTGGATTGATGATCATACCGACCAATTTCGGTTTTAAACATGATCGACTTTTTACTTCCGTTATGGCCAGACGAATGGAAGAACTCCTTTCCTCCCTGATACACAACGACCAAACTGGATTTCTACAACATCAAACACAAGATAATATAAGAAGGACATTACATGTTATAGACCACATACAAAAAAAAAATGAAAAGCGGTTGTGATCAGCGTAGACGCCGAAAAAGCTTTCGACTCAGTGGATTGGAATTTCCTATACAGGGTTCTACATAAATTTGGATTACATCACACAATTATAAAGACAATACATGCCCTGTACAGTAACTCCACAGCTAGAATAAAATTTATTGGACATTTATCTGACAGAATCACCCTTGAACCTACTTGCTCTTAAAAACAGTTCGACCCTTTATATTAAAGCAAGGTGGGAGAGAGAGGGCAACTTAATAACTGAGGAAGAACGGACAACAAAATGGAAATATCAGTGGACATATAATAAATCACTACAATGGCAATGATTTGGATGGGAAAACCTCATAAGATTCTTTATTACACCCGCACAGAAATGCCATTATGATAGAAACCCTCCTACGTGCTGAAGGAAATGTGGAAACCGAAACATTAATCACTATCATATTTTTTGGAATTGTCCAATCATTAAAGACTATTGGAAAGAAATAAACAACGCCCTACAGGATATTTTCAAACAGTATATTCCTTTAGAGCGCAAGCTCATGTATTTTGGCAACATACCTCAAGAAGTCTCAAAAAGGGGAAAATATCTAATGACCATCTTATGAACATCAAGTAAAAAGAGCATCACAAGAAAGTGGATATCACAGGATAAACCAACGCTAGATGACTGGATGGATATAACATTTAACATATATAAAATGGAAAAAACAACAGCCTCTCTCAACCATAAGACCAAACAATTCAACTTCAGCTGGCAAAACTGGGTAGACGCAAAATCTAGAAGACCCGATTTAATTTTTAGGTTCTGTGACTCTGTGTTGGCCCTGTGATAAGCTGGGGACCTGTCCAGGGTGTACCATGCCTCTCAGCTGGGATAGGCTGGACCTTGTTCTTTCCCCTCCGAAAAAAGGAAAAAAATCACTTGGACCGTCACCATATAAAGACGTGTCTGTGGGAGCTCCTCTGGAACGTGACAGTTTAATCTTTTTTTTGCATGATTTTCGAACCGTCAGGTACTGCTAACTTCCACGAGACACCTGTTACCAACTCTGTTTTACAAGCCACCGAAACCATGGCACACCGGGGAAGATCCAATCCCTCCATGGTAGGGCGCAGTAAAGCCCGCCAGTCACCAGAACCTGAAGTTACTCCCAAACCTGATGCTAGCGACCGGCTCTTGGAGTATATGCTGGAGGGCATTAGAAAAGGTGGGAAGCATTTCAGGGAATAAAACTCACCCACAAACAACCAATAATTTTGTTAAATGTGTTAAAAATGAGTATCATCAGTTACATTTCAGCATAAATTGAATCCTGTTTTATTAGATTATGCTCTGAACTTTGAACTGACCAGCTTTAACCGTGCTGCAGAAACAAAGTCTAACTGATTGTTGAATTAATTGTGGAGGCGCTGACGTGGGAAAGGCCAGAAAGGTTAAAACTGTTCTTACATGAAGCCTAAACATATGCCGTATACACTATTATCATGCTGACACTGTTTTGGAGTGTGTGTTGGTGAGGTGAGGTGGAAGCGGTCCTTTCTGAGCTGCTCCGGTCTTACTGCTCTAAGGGGACGACGATTCGTTCTCCGTGGTCGACCAGAAGGCAGCGAGCTTGACTGCACACGGAAACCACGATGACTGACTCCACCATGGCCCGGCACCACGACTTCATCGCCGTCCAGTACACCACGCACACCTGACGGGAAACACACACACAAATCCACTCATTCCATCACCTGTCCAACGAAGTGGCAAAGATGTGAATGATGTCTCATACCTGTCCTTCCTCCAACGACGTGGGCTTCAGGCTCTGCACGTCCTGAGTGGGGTCGTGGTAGAAGAGGTTCATCTGAAGCTGCAGCTTGCTGTAACTTTCGGGAATCTCTGCTTCACCGCCGAGACCCTGAATGACTCGACCCCAGAGGCACGAGGGATTCTCGACCTGCAGAAAAGGTCAGTTTGAAATGCACCATAAGAAAAAGCTTTTGATGCACAGCTTGAACTTCAGCAGGTCATCTGACCAAGTCTGAATGCTGTCGTGTGATTGGCTGAGTAGTTTCAAGGAGCAGGTGAACAGCTGTACCTAATAAAGTGAGCGTCTAATGCGCAGTGTTCTGCTCACTGTCAGTTTGTTTTAGCTTCTCTCAGTGACACCTGTAATCACACCTGAAGCACATTTCTCAGGCAAGAGTGACATTTTGAAAGGTTTTTAAATACAAAAACTTCAAAAATAAACCACATTTTTTAAACCACTTTTAGACAATTAAACCGGACCCACTGACAGCTGGCTTACCTTCAGAACAGATATTCTCAGCATTTCTCCCACTGGTCGGTGAGCAGCAACAATACTGGAAGGAAAAAGGTGGTTTAATCGGACATACGGTACCCCAAAATCCCTGGTCTGAACCTGATGCTGAGCCGCGATAGCTAAAGTTAGCTCACCGGCTTCGCTGAATATTAAACCAAACCTGCGATTACAAGAAGCGGTATCATCGCAACTACAGTTCAAGCGACGGAAATTTTTTTATGGTCCTCTGCTTGTTAATCGTCGAACTGATAGGTCAACCGTACCTGTACCTACCTGTACCTGTACAGCAGCACTTACTGGCGCGAACACAGGGCGGCGGCTATTTCAGGTCTGACCGCTAGGGGGCGCTCCGGCCTCAGGGCGTTTGTCATCCATAAAGTTCTTCGTTTGTTTTATTCACTAAAATATGGTTGGGTTTATTTTTATATTCAGGCCGTCAGAAGGTATAAAAATGTAATTTTTGGCACATTCAAAGCTCTGAATCTTCAAAATTATTTTAAAAAATAAAAGAGAAAAAAGAAAAACAACTAACAAATGTAGAAGAAAAACTTATGAATTTATGAAAATAACATCACAATTTCGGAAAATCAATTTCTGTGAAAAAAGTTATGAATTAGGGAAAAGAATCACCCCTTTGGAAAAAAAATACTGACAAAATTACAAGACAAAAACAAACAAATGAGAAAACCAAAGGTTTTAACAAGAAAATATAAGAAATTCACACAAAAAAATTTACAAGAAGGAAAAGTCACAAGATTATGACCTAAAAAAGCAAAATATTATGTATATTATGTATAAAAAATAAAATTAGTGAGAAAAAACAACAAAATTATGAAGAAAAAACAGAACCATTTTAGTAGGGTTCATTAATCAATCAAAGAAATTATACTTTCATATTAGCACTAACAGCTATGGAGGGTCCCACACTGCGCTCTCCATGCAATAAAAGTTTTCTGGGAATTTTTCACGCGGAAAATCTGCAGTTATTTAATATTTTTGGGACATTTTTTTCTGTCCGAGAGACTGCGCCATCTTCCTCCAGCCCTGCAGGGGGCGAAGTGGGTCCTTCAGCCGAACCAAGGCGGGAAAAAGAAGAGATCTTAACGTCACGGAGGCAAAAACAGCGCTCCTGCAGCAGACGTCCTATATTTATCCCAGCAGAAGTGTCTAATAAAGGTCACGTTGGTCCACGGAGCTGGTCAGCAGCATGGACGCCGCCGCGCCCGTCCTGCTGACGGCGGCCCCGCCTCACGGACATGTGATCTGCAGCGAGAGATGGAGAAACTCGCCGCTCGTTCAGAGCCTGAAAGGTAAGTAACCGTGGAAGGGTTGACCCTAACCCTAACTTTAAAGCAGGAAAACACACACACATACACACCAAAGCCACTAATCCTTAGCAGACTTCAGTCTGGCGTGCGGAATAACTCCACTTGTTCTGCAGAAGTGGAGTGCAGCAATTCGGAGACTGAGACTGTGAGAATATAACTGTAATGCTTCACAATAAGTGCCTGAGGAGGTTCAGGATGACTGCAGAGTGCAAGAACTCACATCTAGAAGAACGTTTTGTTAACTTAGAATTAGTTATTCAACACAAATCTCTCTTAGCTCCAAGAAAATCCATTTAAAGACTGAAAACGTAGTGAAGACGTTCATGAAAAGGCTTCTGCGGCAGGTGGAGGTGTGCAGATCATCTTTGAGAATGAGCTCAGAGTGGCAGATTTCCTCCTGCCCAACAAAACCAGCATCCTCTACGTCTCTGAGTGTGACATCATCGCAGGAAGCAGCTATAAGAGGAAGCTGGTTCGCTACAGGAATGTAAGTTTGATGAGGGGGAAAACCTGGAAGCTTCTCTGTGATGTTCAGTTGGATATCAGGGGTGCTCCTTGTGTTTTTGTCTTTTTCAGGCTGGAAGCAGCTTCCAGGAGGTGGTGGTGGTGGAGAAGACCAGACTCGGAGAGCAGTACTTCCCCGCTGTGCAGAGGTTTGTGGTGTTTGACCTTGGCCTGTCTCTGCTGCCCGTCGGCGGGCAGACGGACGCCTCGCAGCTCATCACTCAGATGGTAATGTTTCCACAATGATTTGTGGTCATTAGCCCTGCTTTACTGTACTTAACATCAAACTGTTCAGAGTCAGCTCTCCAAGTTTCTGTGATACGCTCTTAGTGCTTTTTTTTTACTTTGTAAAGCAAACCACCAAAGATGATATCACACTGCAGACTTTTAGCTTTAATTCAACAAAAATATTAAATGATCTTTTTAGAAATTACAGCCATTTTTATGCGTATAGTCCACTGCAATGAGTCATCTCAGTGACAGCTCTGTATTACCACAGGACGAGGCACATTTATTCATGTAGTTAGTGCTTTACAGAGTGAAGAGACATGATGAAATATGATGAAACATCTTTGAATATTGGGACTTAAATGCTGCATAACAAACAGAAGGAGCAAATAAAAGCTAGCCTTTTTGTCTGATGTTTGTCTCCAGGTCCACGGGGAGTGGAGGGAGAACCCCTTCAGGAGGAGGAGCTCGTGCCGGCTGTTGGACCCTCTGGTCCTGGCTCTGGTCCAGCAGATCCCCGGGGTGGGCAAGGTCAAAGCTCTGGTCTTGCTGCGACACTTCTCCAGCGTCCAGCAGCTCTGCAACACCTCGCCTGCCGAGCTGGAGTCCATCGTGGGCCAGGCTGTCGCGCAACAGATCCACGGCTTCTTCCACAAACAGACTGCCGGGACCTGAACGGCTCCGTTTAGATTACAGTGACCAAAAGAAGGCGTTAGTGCCTCGACCACCCGACAGAAAGCAGTCCTGCTGCTGGGGGAGCGGTAGTAGTGCTTAAGTCCTGTTTTTTTCCATTTTTACTCACTTTGCAGTCACTGGTTAGATTTGGACACTAAACACTACATGGCCAGGATGAGGTAAAGGTTTAGGGGAAAATAACTCTTCACAGATATGATCCTCATCCAGCTCACTAAAACAAAGAACTTGGTGGATCAGGGTTGAGTGAAGTTGTAAAACGGGATTATTTGACTCCCTGGGAATGAGAGGGATCTCCATCAACAGGCCCTGGATGATCCAGCACCATCACTCCTGATAAGAGCTGGGTCTTGATGACCTGCTCACTAAACGGCACTTCTCAGTGGCAGACTCCAGTGTCCAAGGCCAAAGGTGGTACGTCCTGAGGTGTCTGAGGGAGAAGGTTTCCTGCAAACTGCCTGATTTGCAGCAACTCTGCGCTCCGTGAGTTTTTGTCACTGCAAACCAGGCTGGGCTTCCCCACAGTAACGAGCCCTTTACTTAAAGTTAAAAATGTGTTAATAAAAATTTAAAAAATGAGCAACACGTTTCTGGCTTGGAAGGCAAGGTTGTGAAGTTTACAGCACAACGTCGTTCAGCGTAACCAGGAAGTGTTGGCGGCAGTGTTGACCTGGAGTGATTTTCAGCACGGGGAGCTCATGCAAACCATCACTGGCCAATGAGCTGAGCATGAACTCTTTCCATGGCTCGGTTCATGTGCTCATTTTACTGTGCACGATTTCCTTTGAGGTGAATGGAAAGGACAGACTCAGGACTCAGTTTGCCTCCTGAGCAGAGAGAAGTCTCCAGACTTTGTAAAGTTTATGTGCAGGAAAATTTAATAAAAGCATAAAATATTTCTAATTTTTTTCCCCATTTTTTGCTTGAAAAATACCTGTGATCACTGTATCATGAAATGAGCTGCAGATTATTTCTCTCTGTGCAATGAATCTCCTCATTTGAGCCTCAGGATGCTAATAAAGTGTTGATGACTTTTTCTCTGGGTCTGTCTTACTGGAAGTATTGCTACTGTAGGTTAGGTCATATGCTTGATGAAATGGGGGATACTGTATTACAGTAATGTTTTAATCATATCCCCATATTGCCTCATGTTTCTTCCGTATCTTTTTCAGTAAGCTTGTTTTATTGCTAATGACAGTACTTGTGAAAATATGAAACTGGAATCGAATTCATTCCAGAATTTGGGAACTTCTTTCTATCATTTGGGCTGAAAGGAGACTCGGTTCCTTAAAAGAAGTGGCCTGTTACCTTTCATCAGGAACACCGGACCTGCACAAGGTGAGAGCGGTCTACCCGTTTTCCTCTCGGTGTCCCTGAACGCCTCTCGGTGAGTCCCGGGTATTTAACATTCTACCCTGGACAGCGGCAGGTTGTTGCGCAAGCGCAGCCCATTCAGTCTGCATGAATGCGGAGTGAGGAGAGGACAGGAGCACTGGGAGTACTGGGACTGGGAGGATCACAGTGGACTGGACTGGACGGACCGGACCCGGGCAGGCGGACATGGATGGACAGAACAGCAGCAGCGGCGGCATCTGCTCCCGGCCGCACGGCACCGCGACGCACGGCAAGAAGAAGAAGAAAATCCCCGACAGGGTGACTCTGAAGAAGGAGATCGGGCTGCTGAGCGCCTGCACCATCATCATAGGTGAGGCTGGAAAACAAGGGCATCAGTTCTGCTTTCTGTTTTAGAGCCGCAGAACTTAAAAAAACAAAGTAGTTCTTTTACAGACCGGTGCTAAAATAAAGGCCAGCTCCTCTGTGGATTATTAATACTCTGCAGAGGAAACTCTTTTTGTAGCATTAGAAATGATGGAGTCCATGTTTGTTGTGGGTTCACAGCAAACTGAGTTGTAGTGCTTACGTGGCTGAAATATAGCAGAACATTGTCTGCTGGAGCAGAAGGAGAAGCCGGGAGCTGAGCGCCGCGAAGAGGAGCTCCATCAGGCTGGAGGCCTGCAGCAAGCTTTAAACTGCTCTCAGCTTCAGACCTGCTCTCATCCTGGGCATGCTTACAACTAGCCAATCAAAATCCAAACGCAAAAACGCCTTCATCTGAGTTCATCTGAAGTAAAAATTAATCCTTTTATTTATTTTTTTTAGTAAAAACTGATTTTCTGTTCCTGCTGCAGCTCAGCATGGACGCACAGGGGGGACTTTTCTTTATTGCAATGAGCCTCATACATGGCTGCAGGTTTCCTTAAGCGCTGGTGGTGGTGGGGAGGGTGCAGGGGTGAAGCCCAGTGCTGAAGTGCCAAAATCTGCACTTCCTCTAATGTCCACTGGAGGCGTAAACTTTGGCTAGAGAAATAAAGGTGCTGACAGCCTGATGTGGGTTCTTCAGTCCCATATAACTGCACTGAGGTGTTCACAGACTCACACCTGGCTGGATGTGTCACCAACTCGATGTCCACAGTGATCTTATCGAGAAGGTTTGGCTGTGAAAATCCTAAAAGGCATTTTCTGCTTGTGTTGCAGCTATAAAAGAAAAAGTTAAAGGACGAAGCTGAGGTTTAGCTGCAGGTTGGAGATGGTTGGAGAAACCGGATAGACTGGTTTTACAGCTGTTTATCCATATTGATACAGTCAGGCTGGAGCTTACGGCACATAGCAGCAAAACAAGCGAGAGACGTCTCAGCCTTCAGGCTCTTCAGCCAATTCTAGGTTTAAATTGGAAGGCCAAAACATGGTCATAGAGACTTTTACTTTTCCTACCTTTAAAACCCCAAAAGGTCAGGTACAAGAACTGGACTGAAAATGAGTGAAAAAGCAGCCAATGTCCAAAGGAGAACTGTGAAAGACCTTCAGGAAGCTGAAGAACTGTTGCTCAAGACCACTTTAAAAAAATCAGTTCAGCTCCTTGGAAGCAAAATGTGAAGTAATCAGGTGGCTCAAGACTTTTGAACAGTACAGTAGAGAAAATCAGGGCTACACCTCGGACAGATCAGTCCTCCCAGGACTGGCCGAGTGACAAACAGCCACAGCGTGTCTTCAGAGGATTTCTGCTGAATGGGATCTTATACTCTCAGTACTATGCACAGCTCGTGGTCAGGAGCGAGGGAAGCAAAGCTGATCGAATAATCAGACCCACCTTCATCCTCGGGTCTTTCCCCACCACAACAGAGCCATGTAGCATCCTCATCGCTGTAGAAGCCACACCAGTCTGTGGATAGCCCACTGATGAGATGTACAAGGAGCGTTTTCACTCCAAGTAATTAGACTGAAAGGGCAGTGTGGGTATAAATCAGAGAGGTCAGAAAAACAACTCAGCTGAAATTCATGCTGCCAGACTGTTGGACTCGAACCCCACAAGGTTCAGTTCTGACAGTGCTCGTACCTGCACAGGCTGGGGTCACAGTCTGCAGACTGCTGTTAATCAGTCAGTACATTCACAGGGCTGAAAGTCCCTTCATTTGATCCTGATGGTCTCCTAACACAAACCTTTTAGATAAGATTAGATTAAACTTTATTAATCCCTTTGGGAAGGTGCGTCAGTAGCACTTTTACATTATAGGCACACAAGCAAGCACAACACTGGTCAGAAATATACAAGCAAATGAATAAATATATAAATAATAAACAAAGATACAACAAAGACAAACGAAGGTATAAAATCCTTGAGGTGGTATTGCACCTTGATATTGCTTATTGTCCAGTATTGCTTTATATTTTGTGGCCCGGCTCAGGATAAGATGACCTGTAACAACATAGCTTAAATAAAGTAAAATAGCCATTAAAAATACCTCAATAAGGAAAAAAATACACACAAGAAACTAAAAGAAATTAAACAGAAAATAAAAATGACATGTGCAGCACAGTGGTGTGGTGGTTAGCACTGCTGCCTCACAGCTAGAAGGGCTGGGTCCCATCCATAGCTAAAACGATGGCTGAAAGTTTAACATGCAGGCAGCAGGAATGTTCCTTCTCAGGAACGTGTCCTTCTTACTGCTGTGATTAACGTTGCTGTCCACCTGAAAAGTCCTGATGCCAGGTATCCACCCTGTGGCTCGTGAAGTGAGTGCAGCCATATCTCACGGTGTTCCCACTCAGTCTTAATGAGCTCACCGAGCTTTTCCATACTATTATCCAATGACCTCACATTCCACATGATGAGAGTGGAAGCAGCTCTGAAAACCCACATGCCTCCCCCGTAGCTCCTGTGGGATTACAGGCTTCACTCCAGGCAGGAGAACCGGTGAAGATTCCCTGTTTCTAATGACTTGGAAAACAAAAGAATCAGTTAAAAACACAACAAGTAACTAAAATGTATTTTATTGGCTTAAAAACTCAAAATGTAAAAAGCTTCTGTAACAGGCTGTGTTCTTAAATGTTTTCACCCATAAGCAGAAAGGAAGTAGCGTGATGAGGAGCCGTGGCTCCTGACCTGCAGTGGGTTTGTTATAATGCATCGAGTGAACCAAAGGGTTGTGAAGGCACTGAACCCACGACTGCTAACCTGCTACCTTCGTGGTTGTTGGTGCAGGTCTCAATTAACTGGACCTCCTCCACACTCGGCTTTATTTTTTCCCTCGAGAACCACGGAAAGATTTTGTGTGCAGAATTCACAGAGAGATGGAGGGAACAAACTGGCTGCTCTGCATCTGAAGTCATGAGTCTGTAGACTTAAATGAGCCTGAATCTTTTTTCTGGAGCTTTTAATCCCTTCAAATGTTTCCATGTGAGGAAACTGCAGGAATGAGCTGGTGCAGAAGGTGAGTCGGTCCCTTCCCACCTCTGCAGATTGGAGTGGATAATTTATGGCTGGTTATACAAGTGCTGTGTGTGCCACTTGGCTGCTTTCTGCCACGCTACTGGTAGAGTTGTAGACTGAATGTGTCAGATCTGCTGGTACTCCACACTGCATACTGAGGCTCTGGGCAGGAGGAATTGTCCCCGTCCTGAGATATGGCCTTTGCATCCTCCTCTAACTCACTCTGTTATGGAGCTCTTTGTGTTTAAATACCCTCTATATAAACTCAGAGGGGAGCAGTTTGGACCATGCAGCAGTAGAAATGTTGGAGGTGATCTGTGACAAACAGGTCACATGTGAAAGCATGTGGTTTGTGACCTATAAGAAACATGTGCAGAGAACAGTGAGGTGAGCCCAGTTACCCGTGAGGTCCCTAACTCCAACTTCTTTGCCTTCATCGTTTTTATGCCTCTTATTTCCTCTCGTTTCTAATTTTCATGACGTGGAAGTAAAACCATCAGTCTGTCAGCTTTCTGAGAGTATCCCAGAAAGCCTTCGGCTCTTCATCAGGTGTTGAGGTGTTACTGGCTAAATTTAATTTTCTTTTTTCCAAGTAAATATTTCAAACAATAACTTTAAGCTTAACATATTTCGTGGTTTGGCCATCCCATGCAAAATCAGTGCCTCCCACCTGACTTCCAGACAGGTACACCAGCCCCTGATCCCCAACTCTGTGCCACCAGAATATGTGAATACATGCAAATGCACAATGTTCCCAAATGCCACATCCTTGACTCGTCTGCTCAATTTAGTCAGTCCAACCAGAGATGCTCGAGAGGGGAGCAGAAAGAGATGTCCTTTAGAGGAGAGGAGTTGAGTATGTACAAATGAGAGACATGAGAAAAGCCTCATACACACACACACACACACACACACACACACTGGAATCAGTGTTCAGTTACAGGTGGAAACAAACAGGTGAAAATAATGGGGGTCTATCCGTCCGTCCATACATACGTCCGTTCATCCATGCATCTGTGCGTCCATCCAGCCATCCATCCATCTGTCCATCCGTCCATACATCCATCCATGCATCTGTTTAGCCATCCACCTGTCCCTCCAATCATCTGTTTATCCACTCATCTGTCCCTCCATCCAATCCATCCAATCCGTCCATCCATCTTCTGTTTATCCAGTTCAGGGTTCCCAGGCAGGGCACTCACTGGACAGGTCACCCGCCTATCGCAGGTTCAGCAAAAGCAGGAAATAAAACCAAAAACAGGCAAATCACTAAAGATGATGGTGAGATGTGCAACAGAAAGTGCTGGAAGAAAATAACACAAGGAATAACTAAAAACTAATGGAAATCATGGCAACCATGACAGCACCATAAGAACAACCTCCCCACAAAGTCACATGAGACCCACTTCATATCATGTGGATTGGTTCAGCAGAGTTATACTAGAAGATAATAAAGATCTCTGCTCTTCTCAAATGCACTGGCCTTCTTCTTTCTCTCCTAAGGGAACATCATCGGCTCAGGGATCTTCATCTCTCCTAAGGGCGTCCTGGAGCACTCAGGCTCGGTGGGTGTAGCTTTGGTGGTCTGGGTGCTGGGAGGCTGCATTGCTGCTCTGGGCTCCCTCTGCTACGCCGAACTGGGCGTCACCATTCCCAAATCCGGAGGTGACTACTCCTATGTCACAGAGATATTTGGAGGTCTGATGGGGTGAGTGAAGCTCTGTGTGGCTGTGTGAGAAACGTTCCAGTACTCATTGCACAATTAATGTTAAATCCTTAATAAAGACCTAAATCTAAGATGTTTTCTCTCTGAGAGGTGTGCTGCTGTTCTTTACTAACAACAG
Organism: Bujurquina vittata; assembly: GCA_015106715.1. Taxonomy (NCBI): domain Eukaryota; kingdom Metazoa; phylum Chordata; class Actinopteri; order Cichliformes; family Cichlidae; genus Bujurquina; species Bujurquina vittata. The sequence goes on along the minus strand of VUQK01043206.1, from coordinate 26,738 downwards.
CTGCATTTTCTTCTTGAACTGTGGAGAACTTTAGACTTCTAAGTTCAAATTTGGAGGATTCCCCGTATCTATCAGCTGAACTCGGTCCCTGAACAGCTGGCAGTAGCAGGTAGTAAGAACCTTCCAGGTAAAGAGCCAGTTCTAGGCTGCAGTCTGATTGGTTACTCTGTGATTCCAACTTCTGATTGGCTGAGCATCATCTAATATGCTGGTCAGGGATGACTCATGGCAATATTAAAGTCATACCTACTGCTCAGCAATATTCCTCACCTGTAAACAACATGGCTGCATTATGATTATTGTGATGTTTTACATAATGCATTGATATCAGCAGATTATGTAGTATTATTCCTGTACACACATGAGTATAAGATGATGTGAATACTTGTAAGTATGCATTCTGTCTGGCCTTTTGTTATAGATTATATAAATAGAAATACATTATGTAGTGTACACCCTTGTACAGAGTGCATCATTTAACAAGTGGTGTCAGGGACAACAAACCCCGGGAGATGTTTTTGCTTGTTCAACATCAACCGTCTCACAAACATGTTTCTCCAAATACTGAATCACAGAGATAAGACGCAGGTCATATTTTTACTATTGCTGTCCATATTACTGTTCCTTCCCCTGGGTGACCTTTATCTCAAGGTCAAGGTCACCAAGATTAAACGTCATCCAAGAGTTTTAGCGGATGCATCTATGGTATGAATTTTAACTTCCTACCTCACGTTCTCGAGTTATCATGTTCACAAGATTTTCAGTCAAACTTGACCTCTGATCTTGACTCTATTATCTGACTAGTGGTCACTGGCCTTCTTTTGTGCAAATTTGGAATGAATCAGACTGGTATGTCAGCTGGGATAGGCTCCAGCCGCCCCCCGCCGCGACCCTGAAAAGGATAAGCGGAAGCGAATGGATGGATGGATGGACAGACTGGTTGTTCTGCTGTTAACAGACAAACATACCAAAAGCCCTGTTCAGGTTATCTTTGTCTGATATTAAAATCTGACAGTCGGAAACATGTAAGTGTGACAAATGTGCAAGAACATCAGAAATCAGGAAGGGTGCTTTTTCACACCACTGTACAATAAATAAATATTTATATCAGGGTGCCTGCTAATAAATGCATTTTTAAATCAGGGTTGTGGTTGTTCCAAACTGAGAAAATGTTCACGTGAACATTCATGTTCATGTGATACACATTTCTCAATGAGCTCAAATGTGTGCAGAAGAAGCATCTGGCTGTGGTGGCTGAAGGTATTGCTATCAGGATGCTGCTGCTCACTTTAAACCTCACACTGGACTAAATGTCACAAAGTGGCTGAAAGAGATTTTCTCCAGCAGGAATCTGTCTCAACCCTTCTCACCCTCAACTAATGGATGTTTTTGGCTACAGCGCTACAGAGCCATGTTTATTCTGGACTGTGTTGCGAGCCCTCCCCGCGAATAAGGACTGGAGTTGTTTGTTTCTATATTCACACGCGTAATCTAATATGAAGGTTTTTCCTTGTATTTTGATGTCCTGCTGAGCTATAGAGAGTCTTTGAATGTGTGATGTCGCTGAAGGTCCTTTTCTCCTCCAGGTTCCTCCTGTTGTGGAGTGCCGTCCTCATCATGTACCCAACCACACTGGCCGTCATCGCGCTCACCTTCTCCAGCTACGTCCTGCAGCCCGTCTTCCCAAATTGTGTTCCTCCGTACATGGCCACACGGATGCTGTCTGCCACCTGTCTCTGTGAGTGTGTTCACCAGTGTCAGTGGTACAGTTGTGAAGTTGAGGTTTCGTGTGAAACCTTTGACGAGTGTGTGTTCGTTCCATCAGTTCTGTGGAAAATAAATGTTGTTGCACCTTTAGGCCAGCAGGAGGGGCAGTAACAAAGGCAGAGCCTCTGAATTCGAAGTGATACAGTTCATTTCCACCCAAAATTTAGTCCCAGAAACTTTTTCTAAAAAGATAGTTTTAGGCCATTTTTGTAGAGAGTCAAAATATCCATACAGGCTCAAATATACAAATACTCCCACTAATATTTGGCTAAATGATTCTTATCAGGTTGCACCTCGACCAGAAGCTTTTGGTAGACATCATCAAGCCTCTGGCACAATCCTGGCTGATCTTTGACCCATCTTGGCATAATTGGTAGAGTTCATCTAATTGGGGTGGCTGTAGCTCAGGAGGTAGAGCAGGCTACCTACTGATCGGAAGGTCAGCAGTTTGATTCCTGGCTGCCCCGGGCTGCATGCCGGAGTATCCTTGGGCAAGATACTGAACCCCAAATGGCGCTCCGACACAAACATCGGAGTGTGAATGTGTGTGAATGTTATACAATAAAAAAACTTAGCTTACTTATACATGGAAGTGCTTGTATGACTGGGTGTGATTGGGTAAATGTAAACGTGTTGTATACGCACTTTGAGTGCTCAGACAGAGTAGAAAAGATCTATATAAGAACTAGTCCATTTACCAATTTGGTTGGTTTCCTGGTGCAGTCCCGGTTTGTAAGTGTAGCCCACAAATTTTCAACGGGGTTGAGGTCAAGCTTTGGGAAGCAATTCCAGAAGCTCAAATGTCAGTCAGCATTATCTGTTCCTAAATCAGCTCTGATGTGTGTTTGGGATCTTTGTCCTGCTGGAACACCCGACTGCGTCCATAGCTTCAACCATCTAGCTGCTGATCTGAGGTGAAGTTGAAGAAGGTCATCCTCCTCCTTCATTCTTCCATCCACTTTGTACAATGAACCAGTACCACTGGCAGCAGCCCCAGATCATGATGCTCCCACCACCATACGTGACAGCTGCAGTGTTCTTAGCCTCGGTGGTTCCTGGGTTGTTCCTGAACATCCTAACCATGATACTCTCATCTGAGGGTGACAGTTTGGGTCTTCTTTCAGATCTTAGCAAAGCGCTGACACATCTGAGCAGCTCAAAGAAATCATTAAAAGCCCAAAATGACCCTGACATTCATGCCTACCATGAGAGGAAACTGCTAACCACAGCTGGATCCCATGATACTGATGCTCAGAGTTGGTCATCAAATGAAAACAGAGTAGGTCTTTAGATTGTGGAGTGGGTATAAAATTGATTTGGTTGGCATTTTTAACAGAGCTCAAATGGGTTTTTGAGCCCTGAAAAATCTGCTGTGCTTATGAAAGTGAAAATGCACCAGATTTCAAGATACTCGTGTTCTTTGAGGACCTGTACCTGTAAAAATATTCATAGAATGAAGTTCAAATTTTGCATGGCTACACAAAAGATATCAGCTGATTCTGACGGCATTTTCTAGATTTGGTTGATTTTATATGGATTGGTCTGAGGAATCTTT